>UYYF01004525.1:46892-62519 GCA_900618365.1 Thelazia callipaeda
AATAAAAATGCACGATGTCTTGTATAGAAGAATATGCTGATATACAAATAACTTATTTCTTAATAGCCTTTGTATTACCTATGAACTACCTACGAACCGTGTACAGTTCAAGAGTAGGTTATAGATCATACAGATAAACAGTTCAAAAGTTCGGTAACAGAAGAACACTTCCAGCTCTGACAACGATGAGAAAAGGGGTGAAGTTGTTTGCATTTTTTGCTTTCTTAACTTTGAAGATTCATTTCTCAACCTGAATATAAACACTTTATGTAATAGCTGTAGAATAGAATTCGCTATTGAAGAACGTAATAAATCACAGTAATACAACTGTCTTTGAAGAGTTCGTAATTTGGTATTTGTTAATGGAAAGTAAGTAAAAGAAATCATTTTAATTATTCTATTTTCTTAGAAAAATAACGCAAATATTTTTTAAATGTGCGTCATATTTTCTCAAACTTACACTTCTTTATTTGTAATATTTGACATTTTTTGATTTCATCGTTAATAGAAACTATTTTATTTAAATTTAACATTATTACTTAGTTAGAATTTTTAGCACATTCAAACTGAGTAGCATTTAACAGCTATTGTTGTGGAAAAGTGTGGTAAATGTGAATAGAATGTTATAATGAGCATCAGATTCATACAATAGCATACATGTTAATAATAAAAGTCTAAACAAGAATGTTGAGAATAATAAAGTGAAAAAAGTTTAAAGAACGGTAGTAGCCAGCTTATTTGAAGATCTAACATCGTATATCCCAGACACACTGTTCCTTCATTTCTATCAAGAAACTCTTCAGAAGACTGTTTGAAGAGTCTTGAAATAGCTATGCAAATATCTGATACATTTACAGTCACATTTTACTCGTACTAAACTGACATTACTATCAACTCCAGCAATTGATGAGAACATATATTTTAAATATATTCTGGCAAGGAAGCTAAAAATGCTTCAGAAATTTAAAGGTTTGTCGCAGTATTTATGAGATTGTGGATTATACGGTAGTTTGATAGCAGTTATTTGATTTAAAAATTTTCTCAAAAATAATTTTTAATTCAGAAGAACTGGTTTATGGAACATAGAAGTAAATAAAAAAACGTTCCAGGCAGTGCAGAAAAGAAAATTAAGCTTAAATGTAACAATTATCAGAATTTTTAAATTATCAAACAATTAATTTGTAAAAATTACCTTCTGTCTACATTTGAATAATAGCAATTCTTTTTTTGAATTTGTATCTAGTAATGCATTTTATTTATTTATTTTTAGTTACTTTCCTCACTTAATAAGTTAATCAACAGATGTTTTATAGTTGTTAGCAATCAGCAAATAAAGACTGATTGATAATGTTTTGAAAAAACTAGGTAATCAAATGTTTTATTTAGAATCACATATTAATAAATTATATTCAAATTGCAGTATTATAATTAAACTGTATGTTTTTGATTCTCAAAATAAAATAGCAGAAGATTTGCATCAAAATATTAAATTATAATATCAGAGTGAGAAGTAGAACTATTATCAAAATTTGACAGATATTGCGCTGCGTGTAAGTTGAATGTAGTCTAATTTATCAAAAAGAAAAAACTTAAAAGCAAAAATTGGTATATGGGAATTAATTTATAGTAAAGAGAACACTTTGGTAATTGTTGCATTTTGAGATATTGTATTATTCCTAAGCAATTGGAAACTGAGATTTTTATTGTGGAGCAAACTTGTAGAAAGAGTGAAGTTGGCAAAAGTTTTGAAAAATATCATGGTTAAAAATAAGCTTAGAGCAAACGAAATGTTACAACAAATAAAAGTAATTTGAAACTTCATCAAATTAAATAAGTTTTGGCTTTTTCAAAATCACAAAGCGCCTGTGCATAGTACATCTGTGCTTTTGAGAGCTAGCATTTATGATTTTCGAATATATGGTTAGTTGCTTCAACAACCCTTTCACATGTTCAAAAGCAGTAAAATAAATTACTGCAACCGTATTTTACATATAATTTATAGATTGAATTACTTTAATTAAAGCATCTGCTTGTGATAAAATATTCATAGCAGTAAGTTTAATTCAATGCTCTCCAAAATCTTTTTTAAAGTATGCAAACTGTAACACTCACTGATTACTACTTAATTACTCTTTCAACTTAACACGATAATTGCCATGTATTATCAACTACATCTGAATTCTTACTTCTTGTCTGCATAAATGGTAAAGTTAAATAATGATATCGAATACTTTTGCAACTGATATCTTCTCAAAATGCAAATTATATTGAAATTTAATTTATGATTATTTAACCGGCTATTAACTTTGAATAAATTGCTTCATCTGAAAATACAATTTTCGTTTTCTAATTTTTACAAATTTTCACTTTGAAAGTTATGATTGTACTTGTAAATGGCTCATTTTTATTTGAAGATTTTGCTCGCTTTATTCCTCATGCTTTCGTTGTTTACAAAAATGTCACCAAAATTTACGAGTGAAATTTAGTAATGATTTGAAAAATCCCGAAAATTGAGGCTTATTTTTTGACTCACTAATTAATATTTAAAAAATTAAGAACAAGATGAAGCATTTTATTCAAAGTTAATAGCTAGTTAAATATTCATGAATGAAATTTCAATATAAATTTGTATTCTGAAAACTTAAAAGTATTTTTGTTTCGTAATAATAGCAGTGATAATTTATAATAATAATGGTAATAATAATAATAAAATTTGATTGAAGAGAGGCTATAGTAAGGTTAATTAAATGGTTCAAAGTTGAAAAAAGAGATTAATGGATGAAACAAACCGTAAATGAAGTCTAACTGGTGCGGAGCCTGAGGTTATGAGCAGAAAGGTTTGGAGATGTTTTTGAGTTATTCCCGAACAGCTGTCTAAGCAACTACCGAAACAGATTCAAAAAAGTTTTGCATATTAAAGCGTGTGTGTGAGGTAGAGAGATGTTAATGTAATAATTGCTCTGACTATGTTCGCCATTATACTTTATTACACAGCGTTGTTTTCAAATATTTAACGAAGCAAAACTAAGAAAAAAATTTTGAAGAACACAAAAGTTTTTGCAGTGAAAGTAAATGATTTGTCATTAGTAGTCAGTAGTTGCTTGATCCAACTTCTGCTTCTATTTCAACCACCAAAACAGCATTGATTATCACTATGCTAATCATAATTAAAACTACATTTTTTGTGCAATTATGGCTTTTTCTCATCTAAAATTGTTAACTAAGTGCTGAAGAGTAAATCATCACTATATTATAAGCCTTATATTACAATGAAAGCAGAATTAGTGATCACGATGAAAACTTATAATTACTACTATTAACTATAAGTAGTTTAAGCACATGTACTATTAACTATAAGTAGTGTATTTTATTATTTACTCGAAATAAATAGTTTGAATAGATGTTCAGAGATAATCCTTATATATGTAATTGATAATTTGAGCAAATAAGAGGAATATTTCTCCAGTAATCTTTACAAGAACTGAACTGTAGAAACTGAATATGCTTTTTTGCATTTTCTATTCTTATGCATGCACTACACTTATAGATATGATATTACTGAAGATGAAGACAGTTAATTATTATTGCTGATAGAAGCGAATTAAAAAGTCAACAAACTTCATGTATTTGCCATTCTGGAAATTCATATACCTTAAAAGCATGATGATTAGCTATTAAGAACGATATTCTAGCTTAGTATTTCACAAAATAATCTTCAAATATTCAATTCTAAAGTCTATCAGAAAATATACTGAACACAAGCCTGGCTGTTTCAGAAGAAGAAAAGTTTAATTTATGTGATAAATTTATTGCGTGAACTACTTCATCATTTCACATTTGCTTAAATGTAATTTTCATTTTGATTATTAGATGGATAGTAGAAGCAAATAACTTTTGAAATTAATTAATTATAACAAATTTTTATAGAATTCTTAGTAAATTGCAAGAACTTTTGGTAAATCAAAAATAAAATAATTACAAAAAGACTGATTTTATTTTCAAATAAACATTTTGACTTTTGATTTTTTTTTCTGAATAAAATGGTTATTGACAAATAAAATAAAAATTAATCATGATTTACAGCAATCTTAGGAAAATATTAAAAGGGATAAATTAATAGTAGTAGGCTGATATATATTTTAAGTAAATAATATAATTAAACTACCTATTTTTAATATTGTGATATTCATATTTGTTTTCCAAAGAAACGATGACAAGTAATGAAAGCATAATGTAATGACGTGATATTGACACGCATACACTGCTTAATGATATAAGGAAAAGTTAAGTGTTTAATAAATTGAATACAGTAATGCGTTGCATTTAAACAAACTATACGAAAAGTTTAAGTTTGCTTTTAGTCGTTGGCTATACAGCGCTAATTCGTAAAATAATAACGCAAAGTTTCCAAATTTTAGTCGGAAAAGTGAAGTTGTGATTGAAAATAAGTGAAGTTGTGTGTAGTCGAAGTAAACCAGCGATCGCATGACCTCTTCAATCATTTTTCTAAGTCTGCTTCTTTCACTCATCACAAACTCGAAAAAATTAAAAAATTTCTGACAACAGCTGCTTAGATCAAGCTAGAGCAGTTAGTGCATTTGCAGATGAAAATTTTGCCAAGTATACTTTTGTTACATGCAAAGTAGTCATTTTATCATTTGATCACTTTTACTTTAGTTTGCTCTACTCTTACTTAGTATGTGGTAGTAAAATAGAGCAATCTAACGAATCTTTTGACAAAATATTTAAGAAATAAGAAATCAATCTTTAGAACAATCTCTTTTCAATCGCAATTTTGATTTAGTAGCTTTAAAAAAAAATTGCCATGTAGAAAATACTATACACACATATATACATAACTGATATAACAGTTATGTATATATGTATGTATTTATATAAATGAATAATCCCACTAAGTACTCGCTTCAAAAAAGAGTTTGATTAAGCAGGCATAAAGTATCAGCATACAAAATAGTTGGATATTATTTATCTATTGCAATAAACTATGCTGACTTTTGTATGCTTAAAAAAGGTGAATTAAAATATAAAGCACAAAATATATTTAATGGAAAAAATACAAGAAGTTGTGCCATTAATAAAAATAAAAGACTTTGTAATTGATACAAACGATCATTTTGTCAAAATATGCAATACACTTTAACTGATGTGAATAAAAGATTGCGTGATAGGATTTAAAATGTGAGCAAATAAATGAAAAATTATATATGAACGTTGTATAAAAACTAGCAATCATTTTCAAAGCATTTATATCAATCAATCATTTTCACATGTCAAATACTTCCAATTGCTAGTACATCCATCAAAAAAATAAAAGCTAAAATAGTTATTTAGTCATTTTGAAGTGTTATTATAGAGTAAACTAACAACTTTATGCCATTTACTGCTTCAAAAATTAATTTTTGTATTCATTTCTTTTTCATTTCAAGAATCCGAGATTTCAAGAATATGTGCAAGATTCATTACACTTCACTTTTTAGAAGTCATCGTCGTTTACCAGACTTTTATTTTCATCATACAATACATTATTAATAACTACGAAACATTTAAATATTGTTGAGCAACAAGATTTTAAATAGTGCATTACAAATTGCTTCAATTTAAAGCTGAAATCACAAAGCAATATATCATCTTGATTAAACTACATGACTGATTTTTTTCTCGCCAATTCAGATATTATTGAAAGCAATTTTTTGATTTTGATCGATAAATTCACGTTTAAGTCATTTTTTGTTTGTGGTAATGTGAAGTGAAAAAGAAAAAAGCAAAGAATTTAAAATGAATTAGCAAATAAATTAAACTCTTTACAAATTTTGAGTGAAAATTTATCAGTTTGCCAAGTCACATAGCGCATCCAGCTAACTAATTAAGGATATTTGAAGCAAAAAATTCATTGATAATTAAAGTTAATAATTCTTGCACGAAAAATTTGCAGTGCAAACAGAATTGAATGTTATCTTTTTTATCACTGCTGGTTCATCAAGGTACCTCACTAATTGCAAATTCATTATTTTAAAGCAAATAATGAAGTTTGTGGGCAAATAATTAATAGTAAACAGTAAAACAATTCTAGCAAATTTTCAGCATATTTTGCAATATTTAAATCCGAAGAAAATGCTGCAAGATAAAAATGCTTTAATGAATGCTGAAATTAATTTTTGTTTCCATCAAAAATAGTAAGGTAAACAAAGTTTGCGAAGGAACACTGAAAGTTGCTACGTAAAGACAAATAATTCTATTATTCACTCACTTCTCATAACTACGAAAAAATTGTATTCAATCTTTTTTTATAACTACAAACCGTTATATGAATTATATTTGTCATTTCTTGTCTATTATTATCGGTTTTTCTTATTCATTGAATAATCATGGAAAGTTACAAAAAAGTCATTTATCTGTCTTTAAAAATCAGATTTTGAGAAAGTTTGCGGAAAAGCTTCTCAGAATTGAGCAAAATTAATACCAATAACTCTTTTTTTATCTGATAACAAATATTGTATTTAAAAAATTTTTAATGTTTAATGCGTTTTTTATTATCGATCAGGGGCTCCAGTAAACTGCCTCTTTTAAGAGTTATTTAAACCTTTGCAAAGAATTTTCTGTAACTTAAAAAAATTACCAATAAAATTACTTTATTCTGTGGAATTTAAAAGATAACAAATGCAGGCAATGATTTTGAAATGCAAACTCAAATATCTTTTTCAAAATCAATTCAACGAATTCATAAAACAATGTAAAATAGAATGTGAAGTCAGTCTTGCGGTTATGTGAAGTCTTTTGGTTATGTGAAAGTTGCCTTTCATATGTTAATTGAAAACTAGAAATCGAATCAAATCGAATTACACGGAATAAAAATAAAATTAATGTAAATTTCATTTTTTGAATAATGACGTGGTAATTTTTAAAACTTACCATGTTCTTCTTGTAGCACAAATTATGTGGATTTTATGATTCAACACCACATATTAAAACATTTCTAGTCCCTCATGAAATTTATATTATCACGTCAAATTACCTGTTTCACTACTACTAATGACGGATTAAGTTTACATTTGCTAATAGAAAAACTTGATATAACGAATCAATTGAGAATTCCAAACTTGACAAAAGTTTGGTCTTCAATCATCTTACAATAACAATTCGTGCTTGCAAGTAATGGACTTAAGTAGTAACTATGAAAATAGCAGAGTATTCACAGATTTTATTACTAATATTTTATTTTCTCTCCTTCTTGTTAATAATAATGATAATAGTTATAATTATATTATGATTATAATTATAATAATTATTAGTAGTGATAGTAATAATGTTTATGTTGTTAATCTCATAATCATTAAATTTTTCTCACAAAATGATAATAAACATTCTTGTTAACAGAAAAATGTTAAGTTGTAGAGTAAGTTTTGAACTTAAAAATTAGCGGCCACAATGACGTTTAATTTTTTTCAAATGAACTATTTTCTTGATCGATGGAAAGTAACGGTTCAGAAATGAGTCAGAATATTTTGAATACTTATTGATTATTATATGCAAGAAATATGATTAAAGCAAAAAGAGTTCCACGTAAGCAACCATTTTCTTCTTACCTTTTTTCTACGTGAAACACTTATTCACCTGATCAAATTTTGATGTACAATACTTGCAAACTTTATTTCTCCAAAAATTAAAAAAATTTTCATTATTTTTAGTACTTCGTTATCGTCTAGTCTTCCTATCTGGTAATATTCCAAAGAAATTTCACGACAAGAAAAATGCTAACATTACAAGTTTTCCTGTAGGTACATTGACGGTTTGTTTACTTTTGCAAGCTGAAACCCTTACATTCTTCTTTTCTTGCTTATATCACCAGTCAATAAATAGTAGTTAGCAATGAAAATGAACTAGCAATCTACCTGCGCATTATTTCACAGGTCAGGCCAAATATCGTTATTTGCATTTATTAAATATACATTATATTCTAAATATTAATAAATTAAGCAATAGGTGAAATCAATCAAATTTCATTTGTTGAATGTATCAAACACTTTTTTGTAAAGACTTCTAAATATGAATCGTTCTTATTTATTTGCTACATTCATTCTTAAGATACGTATTGCAGCTAGAGAGCTCATCATGTAACCGTAAAATTCTGTTGGCTAGTTTATTACTTCTCAATCAGATTATCAGATCACTAATGAATAAGTTATTAAATCAGCGACGGAAAAGTAATTAATTTATTTAGTTATCCTGTGATCATTTTTAGAAATTTATATTTTTTACTCTAGATTTTTAATGATCTTTCTATTATTTTGTACATGAAATTATTTTTAATTAATCATTAATGAACGTATATCTTCTCTTATTTTCGTTTAATTACTTTATCAATACTGCTTTTAATTTTAGTGGTTAATTTACCATTTTGTATATGTGAATAAATTAATGGATGCTATCTAAACACAATAATTTTATTACAGAAGAAACAAACTAAGTAATCAAGAATAGATCTTCGATTTTTCGTCATTATTACTATAACTTATATCTGCTAAATGGCATATAACAGTAATTACAATTATGAAAGTAGTTTTACAACGACTCACTCCAGTGGTTACTACTTTTACCAAGTTTGTTTTTTTGACTTTAGTTTAGTGTTGTTCTCATTTTTGTGATTGTGAAAATAAACTGTTAAATATTATGCTGACAAAAATTTATTACAGAATCATTTCGTATATAAATTACAAATTAGTTTGTACTACTAAGGAAGAGATTCGCTAATAAAATATCAAGTCTCAACTAGTTGTGGAATTAATTCTTAAGTTAGTTAGTTAGCATAATTCCCACATTGGGATAATAAATCTGTCAAATATGATTTCAAGTTTTCACGCATTCCTCGCAGTTCAGTTGTCTTTTTAAATTACTTTTAGCCATAGTTTTAATTAATATGCTTGCATAATATGATGTATAATTATTACGGAAATTATTAATTGAAACTGCAAAACAAATTTTTCAAGTATTATTCTTATCTTAGTTGGATCATCCATGAACGTTACTTTGAATTATTATACTGCTATAATCAGTATAACGTACACAAAAACATGAATTCCACGCTTATTAAACTTCGTATAGCTGGGACAAAAATTAGAGTAAGCATATATGAGACAAAGTTGATATCCGACTCCGTAATAAATATATATTCTGACGCTTAGTTTCTAATTTACCTAATTCTTAAAACTACAATCTATTTATAAACAAACAGTTAGACCAAGCTCTTGTCTTTTTAGATAGCGATAATATTTGCAATTGTTCTAGTGGGTGTGTTAATCTTAACGATATCTGCAATAATGGTTTACTTCGGATGCGTGAAAAAGGTTCGCGCCACAGGCAAACACACACTTCTGCAATTTTGTTATTTGTTCATTACCAGAAAAGCTAAAGCCAACTTTTTTGCTTAGTAATTTTCAAACTAACTCAATTTTCTTAAATGAAATGCATAATATTAAACCATTCAAGTAAAATGAGGGTTAAAATTGAGGTATTTGATAATTATTTGAAAAGTATGTGATGGATGATAAATAGAAATTAGGAAATTTATTCCAGGGAGTATAACATGAAAAAAAACGTAATATTCGTCAAAAAAAATTAGCTTACAGAATTAAATTTAATAATTTTAGTTTCTAAAAATTTTAATTTTTTAAAGTATTCTTAGATACGAATAACCGAAAAGAAAAGACGCGCGAGTTGTTCGACGTCAACACGAATGAGTAGTACAGAACGAGCGCCAACATTCACTTCCACGTCTCTTAAAAATGGAAAGCTGCTATTTCCCATGGAGTAAGCTAGTTGCTCATATGCTTAATTAGTCAATTACTTAGGAATGTTGCTTTATTTAGAGACGTTTTTTAATGCATGTTCAAAATTAGAAAAATATTTGGATTTACCTCATTTCAATCTCCTTTATCATTTCCTTCTACAATCTAATGCACTGGTCAGATAATTTTTCATTTTTTAAAAACGTGTTCTTTTCAAAATTTTGTCTTTTTACTTAGCATTTTACAATTTTTCAGATTGCCACGAAACTTGGAACTTTTCATGTTGGCATTTCAATTTGCTTAAATTAGAAGTTTCAGGATTTTAAATTTAACTTTTAAATAAAATTTACTAATGAAAATCATTCAAATCATTGTACTCGAAGAAATAACGTTTACAGAGATTAGATAAGAGGTTAATTGATCATCATAATTTGAAGTCATGATGCAGAAAACCATTCGGTTTCCGAGCATTTAGATAAGTTTAAAGATGATTTCAAAAAACTAACGAATTTCAGGAAACATCGTTCTGCTTACTCTCCCGAACACGAAACGCCAATTCTACAATCATCAATGCATACACAGGAGGCTTATGTACCTCCACCTCCAACGTATGCTATTCAACAAACTGACTATCGGAAACATCAACGGGAAACATCTAGAGGCAATTATTTACACACAGATTTGATCCGGAATACTCAATCCCGTAAAGTAAGTCTGAAAGACACTAATTGCAATTACCAGTTTGCCTAAAATCAACTTTTACTATGAGATGCCTAAAAATAATTAGCAGCTCACTTTTGATTGACAAATTATTTTTAGCACTAGAATCACAATTTTTGATGACCTACGAAAATATGAAATTTTAAAAAGTATAAAAAACACTTTTTTACATTTTCATTTCAATAAAATTTTTTAAACTTGAACAAAACATTTTCTAAATTTGAACACTCGCAACCTGACTGCACTCAGGTCACGTTGAGCGTCTGAATGCTATGAAAATAAAAAAGATTTATAGCTCTGCACACAAGGACTCGTAAAAATTTAAAAGAATTTTAGCCTCTCCCTTTGAAATGTAAATCGTAAAATGAATAGTTTTTATAAAATATTCAAAAAATTGTCTGAATCTTAATTTATCTGATTAAATACAAATAAAAGTCCGATTAACAATTGTATAATTAATCCAGGGCTCAATGGTGCAACATGAAGTGGCTGGCAGGGGAAGCAGAGAATCTGAAGATCATTCCATGATGCCATCATTTGTATATCACACATCTTCAGTTTAAATGTCTGACAGAGAATGATATGATTAACACTGTGAGAAACAATTCGAATAACAATTAGAAATTGGTATACAGTTAGAAATGTTTAAAGAACGATGACTGGATGATTTGAAACAAATGAAAACAAATGATTGGACTTGAATGATAACAAAATTATCAACATAATTAGGTTCTGAACTGAGATAGGTAATTCTTCAGTTTGCTCTTTATACTTTTCCATCGTACTGTAACATATTTGATTTATTTCTATACTTACATTTATATTTATATAGAATACTCACGTACCTTTTTGACTTATTCAATTCTTCTATATTTTATTTTCTCAAATTTATGCTGTTTTTGCTTTTATACTAACTATGCGAAATAATCGCCTAAATTTTTATGCATAGGCGCATTAGTCAAGCATCTACTTTACAAGTCTTAACATTTTATATATTCAATGGTTTCATTGTACATATGCTTAATTACTTTTTGTATTAAACAAAATAAATTTCAACTGATATATTTTGGTCAAAAATAATTTTGTTAAGTTCAGAAAATTCTACTGACTATGCAGTTTACTGAATTTGGAGCAAAATAATGACACAAAAAATTTCAAAAATATGAAGAATCCCATTTGATATTAGAATTGATCTTTCTTCTGTGTAATTTTGGAATCTAAAATAACATTAGAACAATATATTAAGTAAATAATTTTTATACTTTTGATTTGATATTTTTTTCCAAAGACTTTTCAAGATAGTACTTGATATTTTAAAAATAAATTCATAATTATAATTTGCTTTTTAAAATTGTAATTTAATTCATCGACCTAACAGCAGCAAATATTAATCATAATGCATTTGCTTTTGGCATAATAAAAAAGATATAACTGCGTGGTCATTCATTAATTACTACGACCCCTAGCGTGAAAATGTTTGGAAGTATTTGAAAATTGACTATTCTGTTCGATCTAGAATCTGCTCAGAGATCAATTTTCCTCTCAGAAAAACATAAAGCTAATAGTAAAAGTTGTTGAAACCTTTTGAGATTCAGTAATCTGCATCTGCGTTAAGCTTCTGAAATTTAATTTATATCAAAGTCTTATTTACGCATGAAAATTAGTATAGTGGAATTGATGTTATCTAGGTTTGATCATGTCAAAGAACAGTAGTTGCTGGGGACTTCAGGTTTATTTTTTTGGAATTATTAATGACGAGTGTATGTTAATAACGATAAAATGCAAAATCCAAAAAAGTGAAGTGCACTGCTAGAAATAAAAAATGCATTAACTACGTACTTTATTCTTCATTTAATTTTAAGACATATTTTCATATGTCTTAGAAAGTTGAAAGTTGAACATGATCTTTAGATAATATTATAAATTAATAGCTGAATGATAATAAACAGACAGAAGAAAATTGCTTACTACGGAAATTTTTGACGTTTTTAGAAATTGCACTGATGAAAAAAAAATACATTCGCAAAATCAATTATAAATAAGTATAAGTTTTCACTTAAAACTAGCGCCCATTATATTTCTCAAGTGGAAAAAATTATTAAGTTTTTGAGTTTATTATTTCCTTCCACCTCAGTAAATTTTATACGCTACAATTGTTTTTGTTGATAGAAAACAAAACAGCAAATTGAGTGTGAAAGTGCTAGAAATAAGATAGTTCGTGTAAAAAACCATTAATTGTGATTAAAAAAGTTATGATAAAAATTAAAATGTAAATAGTTGAAAATAAAATAAATAATGATGGTATTGAAAAATGCGTTTGTCAAAATTATAATCACATTTGCTCTCCATAGAATGCAACTTCTTTCATGTTATGATTGAGACTGAAGTAAAATCGTCTTGCAAAGTGAATCAAATTTTCAATATCTCCGAAATGTGAGAAATATAAATTTACGCGATAAGTGTAATTTAAAAAATGAAAGAAAATTGGCAGCCAGAAATTGGAAAACTTTGTATTGAGCAAAATTTCAAGAATTGTATACATTTGTAATGTAGGGAATGAAACTGGAATTGATTACTAATCCTGAATTGTGCCGAAAAACCAAAACGCTTATCATAGAGGCACTTCACATGTTATCAGTTGATAATTTTCAAATTCGATATGAAAATTTGATAATTGGAAATGGAATCTGAACTGTAATTGGGCATTAGCAACGATCTATCGATTGACAATTCAGCACATTTTCTATAGTGGTAATGTTTCGTCGTTGGTGAAAAATCTTCACCTTATGCCATTTTTCTTTTCCAAAGCGATGCTCACAACTTTTGGACGGGCATTTTTGCTTTTAAGAATATTTCCTTGCCTTCTATTTCACTTCACTTTCTGATTATTGGTATTCATACTAGTTTGTTTGGATTTCAATTCATTTCTAGTTTTATGTACAATTTTCATCTTTATTACTTCCATAAAATCTTTTTATTCAAATAATTGGTTTTTGCATAATTACTTGCTTTTATTTGAGAAAATTTCAGCTTTTCTCTCTTTATAATCTCCCATTTACACGCTTTCGCTATTACAATATTTAGTTGCAATTAAAAGTTACAAATTCCATATTCAAAAATTACTCAGCTTTCTATTATAATTTTCAAATGTTTTATTTTCCAATTCTGACATATGTTATAGTTGAATTATATACAGAATGGCGACAAATTGTTTTTGCTTCTATTCTAGCAAAAATATTTAATTACAATCAATAACATCACTTAACTTATATAGTTCATCTTTTTACTTCTTTTGAAGTTTAGAACTGCAGTGATGATTTCAACAATATTAAAAATGTCGTAGCTCAGAAGGCCAAAGGTCTTTGTGTTAAGGTAAATTAACTGCAACAGATTATTACCAGCAAATTCAAATCTAATTACTGTAATTGGATTTTCTTCAAATCTCTATCAAATGTGTCTTTTCAATAGTAAGATCGGAAAGGATTGCTTTGCGAATATTTTTGACAGACGAAATGGTAATTGAAATAAACATTTTTTGTTGGATCGATTTCACTCCGTTCATTAGTCACTTCTGAAATTTATTTTGCACGTAAGGGTTGTTCAATTGTAAAAATGATTACATTACCTCTCTGTTAAGAGCAAAAAAAAATTCGCAAACAAGACAAAGTAAAAATGAGATGGCAAGTGAAATAAAAAATGTGACGCAAAAATTAAAAAAAAAATGAAGACTTTAACCTACTCACATTCTATCTTGTCCAGCAAAAACTACTTATTAATATGCGATAAAAGTTAGTTTAAATTGTAATAATTCGAAAATACCTGCAAGGATTGTAAACACTAGAAATTTTGGCACGATGCGAGATGATTGAAGAACTTTGTTTCTTTATATGCTTTATAACGGAGTGACCTTTTTAAATCAGTTCAACTATTCAATTAATGTAAAACGAATTCTTAGATAAATTTAGCTATAGAAATTTGTGATTCAAAAGTAGCATTCCAAAAAAAGCCCTAAATAAGTGCAAAATAAAGTATATTAATTATTTTGACTGTAGTGTTTAAAAACAAGTGTAAAAAACATTGACTATTAAACGTAGGAAACGTTTATTACATTCAGGTTAATGAATTATTCATTGAATCCGTCCAAGGTAAACAAACAAAAGCATGAAGATCAATCTCTAGAAGTCACGTAGAATAATCTTTCTTATAATTTGCCATGTGTAGTGAGAAAATTTTGAAAATAGCAAAAATTTAGAATCAAATATTAAGTACAAATTTTTGCTGCTTTCTCAGAATTCTCATTACTAAAATGGGAATTAGCAAGACGAGAGTGTTTGTAACAAAATTCAAACCTCCGAATTTTTGTTACCAACACTTTCGTACTGCTAATACAAACAGGAGAATATTTATTATAAACATTTATGTGTGTTTTGATTCATTAATAGTACGATCTTGCTTAAGTTCAAAATCAGTCTCTTTATATTATCAATGATCTCTTTATATTTACATTTCTGTCTGAGAAAAAATTTTTGTCTTTTTGCACAGCAGTTTAAAATAATTAAATAAATGATATTAAGTATTTAATATAATTATAGGCTGACATTATCTTCATATTTTATAGTTTCATGACACTTCACTTTCGTTAAAGCTATATTTTTTCTCCTCAGACGAGAAAAATATTTTTTACGTAATGAAAAATACTATTTAGCATCTATTTTTATCTCAGATGTGGATGAATCTTACTTTATCCAATGAAAAAACAAAAACTAACCGATTTGCTTTTTGCATTTAAAAAAATTAATATCAATTTGAATATATCTGAATATGAAAATGAACTCGCAGATCAAAAGTTTCGCACTAAAAAGCAACCACAAATTGGAAATAATAAAAATTTAAAGGCACAACAAACTAAGTCTTCTAACAATATTTTGCATTGGACTTTCATTTCCGTAAAAGAATAACGTCATTGGAGATCTTAATTTGACGGAAAATCAGAAATTGAATATTTTAAAACATATAAATATTTTGATTTATATATATCATCTTAAAATAAAAAAACCTCAAAATATATACATATATTATATATATATATATATATATATATATA
>UYYF01004526.1:0-16926 GCA_900618365.1 Thelazia callipaeda
TATATATATATAAATTTTTTTTTGCTAAAATATGAAAGTATTTACCGTAATGTCTGTTTGCAAATCTGCGCGCAAAAACATCTTACCAGTCAACAGATTCTGTCTTTTCATCTATAAATTATTAATACATAATTAATCTATTTTTGTGAACTTGATGGATTACAAATAAAATAAATATATGTATAGGAAAGGGCTTAATTAAAGATCAGATGAGTAATTTAAAGTCTCTCTTGAGCATACTAAAATGGTTTTAAGATATAATAGTAACAATTAAGTAGTTTGTTTTTGATCATTCAATTATGATAATGAATTTATAAATCAATGAGATAAAATAGAAGTTGTTTAAAAGAAATTATGCATTTACTTGAAGAGCTAGAAGAACATCTTGGATTTTTCTTTTCTCATTACTATGCCATAGATCAATTTTTGCCTCGTAATCATTAGGCATTTTAGCAGAAAGATGAACTTTGACTTCATGTAATTTTTCATCACGGAATTCAAAAACTGCTCCATACTTACCAAAATTGAATTCTCCAACAAAAGACGGTTGTTTATTATTCTAAATTTTATTTATTTATTTATTTATCTTTGGATGTTGCTAATCATTTTTTAATTATTGTTTCATGAAACAGATAACATAAAAAGCAGTATAAAGATATCAATAAAGTAATGATTGTCATTTTTTAAACTTGATTTTAAGGATCACATAAGTGGAAACACGAACTACTCTTAACTCTATGATTCTGCTGTTAATTATTTACATTTTATAACTCGAATTTAAAAAGAACTACGCTTCATTCAGTTTTCGTGATTTATACAATACATAAATGCACTAAGAATATGACGCTGGAAATTTATGTATGCTATTGATATTGTTGACTGTCATGAAATATATAAAATTTTAGAACTTTATAATGTTTTGTAAAACTAGAATGTTTTGTAAAACCTTACAGCTACCTCATAAAATTGTAGAGCATACGGTTTATTGCTATTCTTTTCAATTCTAGTTTTCCATGAAGAGTCTGCTAATTTTAGCTGAGCTTCCATGAATTTCACTGTATCTGTTTTTGTTTCAAGTGAGTATTCCACCGATCGAGGAATTTGTTTAGCATTATTAATGCTTAAGCCCAATGAAGTATGTATTGGAATCGCTGTTTTTCCAACAATCCGTCGGTCAATTTTTATCCATGCACGAGTATCAAGGGAACTTAAAGTAAAAACATAGTGTCTCGAGCATTATTAGCATTTTAAATACTTTGTTGGCTTTCACTAAACATTTTATTAGAAGTTTAGTTCTATTTTTGAATCAAGTCAAATGAAACAGTATGAGTGAGTAAGTTTGAAATAAATATAACACATATTAAAAAAATATACTTCAGCTGATTATAATTTTTTTGAAATTCCATTATTTGAAATAAAAATTCAGTCAATGCGAGTATTTAGCTTTATTTTTTTCTAATAATTATTATCATATCTAACCTTGCTAAATGAGTACTCTTTAGTTCAGCCAGGAATCGTATATCACCATATCTTTTTCGAGATGATATACTTCGTTTACGATATTTTGCTGGTACAATACCATAATAAACATGCAATGAATTGGAAAACAATCTTTCTGGTTGACCACTATAGTCAAACTGTAATAAATTAATTTTTTTGTTAATTTCTCGTATACCTCAGAAATAATTGGATAATTTACTTCTTTAATTTTTTTAAACTGAAAATCATAATTTGATTAATCTTATACGACTTTATTAAAACAAATGCATTTCATTACTTCAGTTTGTATATGCATTCTATAATTTTGTGCGTTCGTTTCATCTTTTTTATAAATTAATTTGGCTTTCAGAGGTCTTTCCAGTGCTCGATCTGAGAAACTTCCTTCCCAGTAGCAGCCATTTTCAATTGAATGGCACGTAATCATTGCCACCGTTTCCTGCATATGTCTATCAACATCTGGTCTAAATTAATTAGTCAGTTAATATCACGTTCTCGATTTTATTAAAAAATTAACCTGTATTGGAACTTTACTAAAAATTTGAATAAATTTTACTTAAAATGGAATTGTTTGAATTGTCAATTATTTAAACCACAATTGTTTTTCAGAACTGGTAAACACATACTGTATTGAAAGAATGTATTTATTTGGATTCGGTCGAAGTAATGCAATTTGCAACTTCTTTAAAGGATGTTTTATAACTGATTCAAAAACACTGAATCTTCCATTTTGAGCGATAATTTTATTCTCGAAACCATAAGTCTAAAATTTTTCATACTTGATTTATCATTCATTGATCACATGTCTTTGAATGAATTCAAATTTAATTTTCCAAAGGTATTAATTTACAAAAGATGTCAATATAATTCCATTGACCTTTTTTAGTTGAAATGGATCCAGCGTAAGTTCAACCACTGATTTCTGCTCATTTCCCTTTATATTATTTTCTATGTGCAACTCAAATGGTTCTGGTATTTCGGTTACCTGAAGAACAGCTTCTAAATCAAATATAAAAAAGCGGCAAAACAAATTTCCACTAAACTTCGAGTTTTGCAACAAAATTGAAGCACTATTAATTTCTATGACTAATTATAACTAGTAGGTTTTCACTTAATCAACTTACGTGTAGCTTGAGTTTTCTAACGGAATCACTGTTTTTAATATGAGCAAATATTCGTCCATGATTTCTACTTTCGGAAGAAATTTCAAATTCGTCGGAACTTTTTTTAATTACTTTTATCTTAAAAAAATGAACTAATTAGTTAAATTAGTATCATTTCTTTATCTTCAGAGAATTTGAAAAATAAATTTCAGTACATTGAACAATAATAATAGATGATAATTATTGCTAAGATTATTCAGAATATCAACTACTAATGAAAGTAAAAGGATTTCATGCACTGTTAAGCTTTAAAAATTATCTTTTAACATTCAAACTACGACATTTGACTTTGCTTACTAAAGTATTGAAAACACATTGTTTTGTCACATGTAGTTAAGAATATCATAATAATGTTTTTTAACAAATATCGAATTCATTACCGACATAATGATACTGTGAAGGAAAATATTATGCCTACGAAATACAAAACTACAGCCAAGCACATCAATGAAAAAATCGAAAAATTTTTGTTGGATATATAGTTAAAATTTGAAGAACTTACCTTTATGACATCGAAAGTATATGTAGGTGTGCGGAAATGTACGGTACCTGTGTAATTATTCACGCTCATGTCAAAATTGTACGACTGTTCTGCATTCCGTAATAATGCATTAACACTGTATTTTGCAGCATGCTAAATTTATTCCGTTACTTTTGTAGTTTAGAAAACTTTGAACAAATCAGCAATTATCCCAAAAAGTTTTATCTTGTTCATAAAAATAATTGAAGATTAATTAAACTTAATATACTAACGTGATCGATAATAAATTTGACGTTTCCTTCACCATTTTTGTAATGTCCAAGCATTACCTCATAACCAATATCAGTGTTTATGAAATCTAAACTTTCATGACCCTTTATCACATATCTGTTATTTATATTACCTTCCACTTCACAATTCCAAAATATTGGTCCTTTCTGACAATGAAACATAGCCTAAAATGAAATTTTAACAATTAGAAACAAGAAAATCAGCAAAATAGTATAAAAATTTAAAAACAATAGCTCAGTTGTGATGAACTGTTCTCATTCTGAAATAGCTTACAAGGGATTAATTTTATGAGCGCTCTTTGCGATTAACTATTTTAACTTCTCAGAAATTTTCAGAAGTACCTTGCCGATACGAAGTACTTCGAATGTCGATGCTACAGCAGCATCTATTTTAACTCTATCATCATGACAAATCGTTGCCAAATTAAAGTTAATCGTTTTTCCGTTATACGTTAAATGCTTTTTCAACTTTCTGTCTCCATGATTATGATAATATTCGATGATATATTTCACTACATTATCATTTCCCTGTAAATTTTATCACTGCATAGAAAAATGAAAATAAAATTTAAGAGTAAAATTGTCGTATCATGATGATTTGTTACTTTTTCATTATTATTATAAATTTTGAGACGAAATTATTTCAAAATATTGTAATAATATATTAAACTCATTAGATAAAAAGTTATTATACTTTGGGAGAAACAATAAGAATATTAATTTGTAATAAAAAGATCAGCTTACCATCAAATCAGAAACAACGCTGATTGATCTATCATCGCTGCGTATCACATTATTTAGATTATATGTTTTTCCAATGATTATTATTTCTAAAGACGTATTTACCTTCCATACCTTGGTAACATTTTTCACTTCCAGCTCTTGATTGAAATTTATGCTTTTCTAAAATTAAAATCTGAATAAACCTTGTTCTAATATCTCGCAAAAGTATTTATAGTTTTAAAATAAAGTCAAATGAATAAATGCTCTTCTTTTATTATTTCAAAAAGTTATCATAAATATTATTTTCGTAAAAAGAAAAAAAATTGCAGTAAATGATAAAATATAAAAAAGTCTATTAATAAAAAGATCAAATAAAAGTTTGCTATTAATAATTCTTTCCAGTATTTCATGCAAAAACTAGAAAAATAATTATGAAAAAATTATGGTAAGTGAAAAAAACTTTTTTTAATTTTCGAATTCTTACTTGTGGTATTTCGATTTTTCCTGAATAACTGTAATGCTTATAAGTATTCCGCTGATTATTATGCCAGTTAGCTTGAATTAGATACTTTCTACTATTCATTTCAAACAATCCTTTGACATTTATCTAAAAATCACAAAATTAACTGAGTAATTTAAAAAGTAAAAACTTATCATGATAACAATTCTATAATCCTTCTTTAGATATCATTTCAATAGACAATTTTTTTTAATGCAAAAAAATCTTCTAGCATTTAATTTCTAAAAATTTTTAAGTAATTTCTTGAAGTCTTCAAAAAACAAACAACACCTCGTTCATTTTATAATTGTAAGCAACTAATGTTTTCAGTAATTGTCGTTGCAGAGGTTCATCTGTATATAATTGTCCAATGAATTCAAATGAATCCCACTTAAGTGTTGTTGCTAGCAATTCTGTTGAGATTGTACGAATATTATTCTTATCAAAGTTACTAAAATGCAATTATTCCCAATAAATTTACTACTGTAATGGAAAATATTGAAAATTTTACTTTTCACTTATATTTCCGCTATTAAAAGGAAAAAAAAATAAAGCAGTGAATTCATACTTAGTCTATGTTTTCTGTTTTTCTTTCACTAGTCAAAAAATGGTAGTGTACTCGACTGAAGGACAAAAAATTTAAGAAATTTAAAAAATATGCAAATTTAATGGAAATTTGAGAGTGTTCCAATTAGTTTATGTTTACTTTTTACACAAGGCAAATTTTTAATCACAACCATTTCAAACTGATTCTATTGTGATGGTGATCGAATTCCACGTTTAGACTAGTATCATCATCAGATTCCATACTTAATGCATGTAGTAAGCCATGCAAATGTTTCTGCCTATTGTACTCCAGAGCTAATTTACGAGATTGCTATAATCAATACATGGCATGAAAAATTTGATAATTCAATGCAACAAATTATTATTCAAAATCTCACAAATGTAACACAAATCAGAAGTTTTGATAAGTGAAGTTGATTTTTTTTGTCAGTTTCACTATTGTAATTTAAATGATCAAAAGAAGGAGCCTTTTTTTTGCGCTTCTAAAAGTTTTACTGAATTCTTTTAGTCAATGAGACATTTCGATTTTTGTAGTAAAACCGGTATACAATTTGGATAAAACACCATCTCTTAAGTTCTTTTTATTAGCTGCAGAAAAAAGTTAAAATCGTATGTTACGTTTTGATGATTCCAAAGAAAAGCACCACGATATCGTTGATTGGAAAATTTATAATTTTTTGGAAATATAATGTCACCTGTACCCAAATAATAACCATCTTTGAATATAGTAGCATGTGTCTTGATAGTATCCATGTGTGGTTGAATTTCGGCCATCTATGAAAAATCCCAACATAAAACTTTTAAAAATAATTTTGAAAAATCTTCAGTAAAGCTACACAACTCGAAAAACTGTAAAAATTTAGTACAATCATTATAAGTTTACAAATAGCAATTAGATTATTATAATGCAAAAAAATTTTTAAAAACTAATAATGCTTTCACTGAAATTTTAAATACAAACTAAATTTTATATAATTAAATAATGTAATATAAGTAATATTATTAATTTGTAAGTATTAATTACAAAAAGTTATTTAATTCAAAATTCGCTTTCTTTAATAGGAAAGATTAACTAAACAAGTAAATATCTATTTTTACGAAAATTTTATTCATTTAAATGTATAAAGTATGCTAGCAAATTTTATAGATAAAGAATTTTTAAACTCTCAACATAGTCCTGGGAAATATCCTTGTATTCTTAGTGAAATATTTAATTATTAGTGACATTTTTTTAACTTACTATGTGATAGTTGATTTCTAATCCAAACTTTTCGAGTTTCAGACTAACGTCAAGCTTCTGCTGCTGACCGAAACGACCACGAAATATACCCCTAACGTCATATATTGTAGTATGTCCCTGTTCTGATTGCCAGGGTAAGCTAAAAACTTCTAAATTGATAGTTTATCAATAAAGTATAAAAAACTGCATGAACAGCTTTCGTACTTCGTTGAAAATTTTGATAAGAACTTATCTAGAGAAAAACTTGCTTTGTTTTAAATTTAGATTTATCAACTAACATAAACTAATACTGGATTAAGTGCTATTGTAAAGAATTATCCTGCGTACTGCTACTTTTACAAGCAGTGTTTAGATCAAATTTGCATTAACAAAACAAACCTTACATCGGTAATAAGAACATATAATTAAATTACCTGTAGCTGTCATTATGATATTTTAGTTGTTTATTGATACTTATGGGTTCAGGTAATCCAGAAATAGTAGCTGTTGAATGAATAGCATATTCATGCTCCTATAATCATATTGACGGTTTGAAAATTGGTCAAAGAATATGACTTATACTTAATTTACAAGATTAATATACAGCTTAGCAAATTGGGAATAAAATTTTCGTGCTTTAAACAAACGAAAAATTGCAAACGACAAAAGAGATTGATAAATTATTTTTGCTATAAATCATAGCTTGCGATGTTGTTAAATGATCTCGGGTAAACATTTATCTTATAATCTGCAGCTTACTTGTGGTTGAAATGTGATATCTGAAATTGCATCTATACGACTGTTCGAATCCCATTGTAAATGTGTTTCCATTTTATACTTTCCATGGAAGGTTTCATCTATTTCATTTCTGAATGCTATCTCACGACCAGGATAGGATAATTTAATGTCCCCATTAAAATTCCATTTAGGACTGACCTAAAAGACCGAAATATGAATTCATTAAACGATTCTTTTTCTTTAAAAAAGACAATATATGACAATGATAAAGAAGCCTTAGTGATGTATTTTGCAGAAGCATGAAGATTCTGTATTGTTGATGTTTGAGTATCAAACTGTAACAAAAACTGGCGTGGAAATTGATTCTGATAAATGATTTTGGTCGCTAAATCTATCCCAAATTGATCGCATTTTACCTAAATTTAAATATAATTTATTTCAAATTTTTTATTGCCACAATTTGAATGAGATGAGTTTTACATCTATAAAAACTTGATAATTAAATAATGAATTGGTACTTATAGGCTTCTATCACGTATTACATTTCAGAGTAATAAGCAAATAAACAAAAAGCAAACATTATAATTAATGTTGTAAAGATCATTAGGTTCACGTATCATGTGTACAGCTGCACTTGACTTTTGCCCTAGATAATTAGTTCCAAATCCGGCATGAATGCTGTTGCCAGAACGATTTGAGAGAATGTAATATTCGATTTGACTGAAAGTAGTACCAAGAATGTGAGCATTGTGCTTGAAGTAATGACTGTGTTTTCCTTCCTAAAAAATTTATCAGCTAAAATATGCAATTCCTAATTTGTTATTTTACTAGTTAAAAAGATTATCATTTCAGCAATTACATTAGTCGATTGAATCCAATTATTTTTTATCAGTTTTACGATATAGAAAAACTTGTATTGTCTAAATTAAGCAGATAGAATTGTAAACCTTAAATTGTTGTTCCAATCCTACTTGAAAACTTTGCTTTGCATAATTGGCCCATTGATATTCTCCATGTATAGTACCTTTTAGGTCTAACATTTTTTGATTTATTAATAAAGCATGCAGCTTTCCATTAAAATCAATTCCCGAATATTCCAGTTTACCTTCGTAATTTGGTGCATTTGGATTCATCAAAACTGAAACTGATCATAATTAGCCATGTTTCAGAAGTCACTTCTGATAAACTTAAGCAATTCTCATGCAACAGTATGATTACATGTGAGTTATTCAAAATAAAAATTCATAACACTATCATTGTTTATTAAATTTAGCAGTAAAAATGTAAGAATATATTTAAGAATACATTTTTCATCAGTAAATCTATCTTTTTAAAAAAAGGAATATATGTTACTTAATAAGTTATAGTGTAAAATTTGTAAAAAATCTTACTCTTGATTATCACCGGTTTGCTAGAAACTTTGGATAGAGTAAAGTCGACAGATACGAAAGGTTTTGTTGTACTATATTGTACCTCTGCTACAACTTCTGCATCGTTGAGACTTTCAGCCACACTTCTGGCTCTTAAACTGTATGTATTTCTTGATCCCATTTTATTTGCCTAAATACAATTTACATTAATTCAGATTAACGAAATATTGATTATAATTTCATTAAATGCCATAAATTTCCTCAGAATATTTTTTAAATATTCTTCAAGAATTCATGAATATAAATAAATTTATCAACATCCATTTCGAAACAAAATAATTACTTTCATTTTAATAATAGAGATTACTGATAGAAATCCCTGTTCAACCAAAATATTAACAACTCAAAAATGTTGCAAATTTTTCTTTGAATAGCATAAATTTGCATTACCTTAAGCGTACCAT
This sequence comes from Thelazia callipaeda, assembly GCA_900618365.1. NCBI lineage: Eukaryota > Metazoa > Nematoda > Chromadorea > Rhabditida > Thelaziidae > Thelazia > Thelazia callipaeda. Next base: position 9,012 of record UYYF01004526.1, read on the forward strand.
CCAGATGATATTCTTGTCGATCGAGAACAACCTTAAATCTGCTCACATAATCATGCAAATATCTTACTTCTTGTAGATTACCATCCAACAGAAAAGTTTTAAATGGGCTTATGATACCAAATCTGAATCTTTTCCGTGGGAATGAAAGCTCAAAATCAGCTTCTATTTTACGATTTATTTCTGATCCAGGTGTATCTACACTAATTAGCAATTTTCGTTCATCTTTCTGTAATTTTACAAATGATGTATTATCATGTAATTAAATTTTTTGAATAAAATTAAACAGTATTTTACTTCGATATAATATTTTATTGGCTATTAAAAACTCTGGAGATAAAAAACATTGAAATAATTTAGTCAGTCCCCAATAAAAGTTATTAATTTAAAAAAAATTGTATCGAATTTTAGATGAAAGCTGATGGAAAAACATGAGTACAATAAAACTTACACTGCTTGTTTTCTGAACAAAAAATTGATAGCTATTCAAATTTCGATCAGTTTTTACCACCTCAATAAATCCATTGACTAATGGAAACTCGACATTATACTTGAAAATGAAGAAAATTAAAATACTAAATAATATAAAGATATGAATAATAAAAATTCTTTGACTAAAATAAAAGGCAAAAATGTTATTCAAGAAGTAGTGATCGCTTTTTTAAACTTTAAATTTTGAAAATCAATTTTATCCAATAAATATAAAAAATATGTAAATTATGTATTACCTGAATGCACGCTTTGATTCCAAGAAATTTCGCTACAGTTTCACCGGTACAACGATGCATCCAATTCATTCCACGCTCTTTTGGCTTTCGTATGCTGATAAGCGATGGGTGATAGCGATTATTTTCTATTCTTATTACATCTGTGCTAAAATGTAAGTGATAATTTAAATTTGAAGTTTCTTTTTGAAATTATTCTCTAAAGATTTCCAAAAAAGAAGAGAAAATTGTGGACTTCGAACCATAAGATTTGAAATAAATTAATTAATGGAACATTTTTTTTGAGTGATAACGTTGTTTCTTGACAAAATTAGTCTGAAATACATGTTAAATATAAATAAAACAAAAAAAATGATAACTGAATTTTGGCAATCAGAATATCATGATGTGGAGTATCAATTTTTAATGAGAATATTTGCCCTCCGGTCATTTTCATACTGCGTATAATACTTGTTGCAGCATATAAGTTTGAAGATATCAGAGTACCGGATGTTACATGTCCAGCCCGCAAAACCAAGCGTGCTTCACGTGACAGTGACAATGAGGGTCGTAAATCAAGCTAAATTACAAATGTAAAAATTGAATTATGCATTAGCAACTTCAAATATTTTGAAAAATAGAAACTTATGATAGGAATTTCTAAAATTTATTTAAATGAAATTATGAACTAATCACTAACAAAGCTTTCTGCGTTACTCTTTTGGTGCAACAAATCGATGAGATTCAACTTTAATTTGCTGTCAAACTTTGTAACCAATGACATATTGCCTGATATTTGAAATGATAATCCAGAAAGAATAGGAAATGTTCGCCATAATTCGAACATAAGCGTATGACGGGAAATCTATAATACTTATTAATAATCACCTTAGCAATATTGTCCAAAAAATAAAAAAATCATTGAAGTGAATCTAAGAATTAGAAGCAATTAAGACTTCTTACAAATATGAACGTAATTTCAGGAGTACAGAATGTCAAATTACATGTTACTGTAATCGGTTCATATGAGCTTGTTATGACTGGCAAAGCAAAGAATAATTTTTTTGAATACGAACTATGAAATAGAATGATTTGCTTCATGAACTATTAGATTTGAAACTAATTATTTTCATTCATAATTATAGCTGATAATATTACTTTTAAAGCATTTCCTAATTTATATTTTTTTTCTGGAAAGTTTATTCATTTCGGTACTACCTTTTTTACTGTTTCTTGAGCCATTCTAGATAATACTTTGTCAAGTTCAATATTATCTTTTATTACATTCATAAAATCATCTCTTTCAATGCTGTAATAATGCAAATCATCTCCAAACATCTGAAAAAAAAAATTTTTTTTAAAGACATAATTACTTTACAAAGTTTAATAAGAGCTATAAATGTATCATCACATGATCTTATGCTAAATATGAATTCTTATAAATATGCAGCAACATAGTAAGACCGAAAAGTAGAGCACGAACACAGATACTGTTGTACAAAAATTCCTACCCTGATGTGCAATGCCGCTTTGATCTGATTGTCAGATGACTGATGTTTGTAAGCGTAAAGTTGTTTGAGATGATTCAGTCTTGGATATAGAGACTGAAACTTTTTCTCTCGAAAGACGTGGCCATTAGGATTCGTAAAATATCCATCAGGACCAAAGAGCTCTTCATTTGCTTTTTCTAAACCTTCACTTTGTACTCCAATTTCGAAAATGTTCATGCTGCAAGATAAAAAAATACAAATATATAAATTAGAATGATGACGAACATTTTTCTCAATCAAAGTTGAAATTAAATAATATCAAAAATAAAACTTATGAATGCTATATTTCCATTCTATCACAAAATTGAATCTTTAAAATTTTGTATTTGACATTTTGTAAGCAATTTACTTTACATATTATTATTATCAGAAAAATTTTAATGAATTAACCCATCTATAATAATAATACGCGTAGTGAATACATGCAAGTATTACTACTTGAACTTTTGAGTAAAATTCTTTTTCAAACATTTGATGGAGTAAAGCAATTTTTAATTTGGCTATTATTCATTTCATTTTTATTTTGAGTAACTGTTGAAAGTTAGTGAGAGTTTAAAGTTTTGCAAAACCTTATCCCAGCGGAATGAAGAGTAAAATTGAAGTTAATTTCACACGGAATGTATCTATCAGGCTCAAATATTACAGACATATCTACGTGGCCACCATAATTAGTCTGAAATTAATAATGCTAAACTTAAGAGTATAATAAATGGAGTATTAAAATTTTAGAGACAAGTAAGCGAGTTAATTTTTTTTTTTGAAAGCGAAGGGGTGGACTGCTTCCATATCAAGCCTATTAATACTATGAAGATAAATTACAATTTTGAAATGTTAGAAAGTAAATAAATAATATATTGCAGAAAATCAAAAACATGGTTTTATGATAACGAATTAGAAATGATCTAATATCAGCATAAATTGAAATATATACTTTTAAAATGAAACTGGTTGTAAAAATTAATGGAGGGAAAAAATTGCAATAAACTATAACAATAATTAAAGTTATTTGAAATAAGATCATCTAAATCATATTTACTACGATTGTTTAAATCATTCAAATTCATTCTGCTTGTAACAGTTCTTGTGTTATGTTATAAAGTTTCTCTCCAATTCAGTATAAAGTATTTTAATATTACACTTTGATTGTAGTATCCAATTTCACTGTAGCGTGAAAAACGGTAAGGATTTAAATTGTAACGTTCAGATAAATGTAATCGTTTCAAAATTCGTTGTAAATTGTGAAATCCAGGATTGGAAGATTCTTGCTTGGCTTTCAAATACGACCAAACATACGACTTAACTGTAAAAAAAGAATGCTTAATTGCATAAATAATCTATTTATTCCTTTATTAATTAACACATCACATTTACTAGTCGAAATTATGATGAATACTACAAATAATCAGTATATGATTAATGCTGATATTACACAAATAATCGTTACTATTTACTATAATTTACATTTAATTTAATAAAACCAAACACAATCTCAGTAAAATAATACCTTGATTTACAGTTTCGTTAAGTAATGCCTTTTCAATATTTTCCAGTATTTCTATATTTGGACATTCCATTAGTTGCCGAAAAGCTTGAATTCGTATTCGAACATTTTCCTGACAAAGTGAAAATTTTATAGCTAAACATTTTACTTAAAAGTACTTTGTAATGACTGAATTTCTTTTGTTTTTTTTTTTGGCAATTTTGTAGTAAAGTATTTAACGTAAAAATAAAAGATATTATTTGTTACCTTACTCTATCTAAAATTTAAAATTAGATAATTTTTAGACCAGGAAGTTTAATTTGTTTTGAAAATATTTTGAATTTTTAAATAATATCTCAAAATAAAAAGTAGTTTACTAAATTATCAAGTCTTACAATCATATTCAATTTCATTATCTTCCAAAATACACACTGTCATTAACAACATAAAGTGCAATTATAAAATTCTTTTCTTACGAATTCATTACTTTAAATTTTACAAGTTAATAAATTAAAACAAGATTTTTTTGAAACTTTTGAGAGACTTTTTGATTAAAAAATAATGTGATAATTTCAGCATTTCTTCGATCACTACAAGGTTTTCTACGTAGAGCATCAATCGCAGCAAGTCTAATAATTTTTGAAATACGACCATTTGCTATGCAGTTTGATAAAGTTGACAAAGAATGTTCTTCGTCAGCAATATTTCCAATTGCTTTTAAAATTACAACTGTCTTCTGCAAATAGATAAGTAATGCTTTTTTAAGTTTATTGAAAAATAAAATATGCCAAAATTTTTACAGTAAAAATTATTTTAATACATCTAAAATTTGAAGTACTTACTCGATTAAAATTGAAACTTCATACAAAATTTACCTTAATTTCTCCAAATTCTTGAGCAGTATTACAATTTGAAGGTAATCTTGATAAAATGCTCTGCACAATACGTTGTACTGTAGGTTCCTTTCCACAAGTAGAATGCATTAAGCAATATGATTGAACCAAAGATGTAACCGATAGCAAACCTCAAGAAAATATACACAATAATGCTATTTATTGCTAGATATAGTCATAATATCTGCAGTATTAATTTCATTTCATTTCATCTCATTTATCTTCATAAATTTCAGTCATCATATCATAATATTTATCCTTTTTTTTTTCGCACAGTCCTTGTTCTCTTGGTTTTCTCTTACTTAGAATGAGATGACAAAATAACAGTAATTTATTTTATTATGAACAACAAAAATCTAGAATGAACTGTTAACAAATTTATAAACTACAAATATTAAACTAGTAGTAAAGTAAAAAATTGAGAGCAATATTGAATGAACTAGCATTAAAATGAAGAAAATCATTCCTACCATGAATTGGAATACTTTCAATAAATTCTGCAATAAAATTTAATGTTGACAATTTTGGATTCGGTTGTAGTGCTAATGAAAGATAAAGAGATTCTGGAGCATATTGCAAGTTAATCAGATTAGTAAGTTTCTTGAGGCATGCATGTGATGCACACGCAGCTAATGCCTCTATAAACGCATCGCATTTCACGTTAGAAATAGATAATAACTGATGATGTGATAAAGCTCGCAAGTGGTAGATCAAATTAGCGAATTTAGAAGCAGCCTAACAATGAACATATTTTAGTGTGAAATGATTCTAATTTACTAAAATTTTAGGTAATACTTTTTGGATTACTGAAAGATCTAATACTTCGTAATTTGATCATTCATTTAACTGAATAGTGCAAAAATTGTTTCATTTAGTTTGAAATGAGTAAATAATTAGAAATAGATCGATGTGAAGGATCTTACATTGAGATTAACGCGATCAACTTGCTGACATAATTCATGAAGTAATTGCGAGGCAAAGTGAGGTGATGTTTGTAATTTTAATTCATCATCACTATGATCGAAAAAAATTGATGAATGCTTATTGAAAATCGGTTTTGTTAAAGCTGAAGCGATTCCCGCAATTTGTAACGTCTGATCTGTATGCAACGTAAATAAACTATTATTGCCCAATCCTGCTTCCATCATGTACGTTTCTGTGCAGAACACCTAAAATATTTAATTTTTTAAACATTTTTATTTTTATAGAGTACATAACTTTAAAGTAATCATTTTGCTTATTTAATAATAAATCTGACCGTAACTTAGAAATTTACAAAACATGACTACAATGTTTACTTAAAATACTGACTGCAGCATTAATTCAGCATTATTCATATATCTAAATCTTATATAATACATTATAATTCTGAAACTATTATATTACATTATAACTTATGATTAACGGAATACGGAAAATGATACATTTCACGTATTGCTGTTATTTGATAATAATACTGAAATAAAACAGAAAGTTACTCTTTGAAGGTAATGACTTGCAATATCGCGATGACACGTTTGTTTTGCTTCTTTGAGTGGTAATGACATCGAATCCTAAGTGTATTTGAACTAGCTTGAAAAATGACATTTGCTTTTTTTTAAATCACATTTTAAATGAACTCAAGAAAATAGTTCAGTTAGTTAATATATACTATATACGGTTTATTATAATGCAAAATGTAATAAAATGCCTAAAATTTTCAAGTTATACTTAAAGCATAAAGCTGTTCATTCACAATATGCATAATTGTGCAAAAATTTTGCATGTTTGCTTGCTAAGAACAAACCGATTGAAAACGATAAGGAACAGTTCTTATCCCGTTCATATCATTTTCACGGTAGCATGCGTTCAAGTTCTTTGTTGTTTTTAGATTCAAGAAACCAGACCGTTTATTTTTGTCCACAAGCACAGGACAATCACCAGAAATATCCGTTTCTCGTCCCTCATCTGAACGAACCAAACTATTCTCATGTAATATTGCAAAAAATATCTGCATAATCAATAATATGTATTTAATGGAATGATTCCGATAAAGAAATTAGTCTTACACGTAACATGAAGAAATATGAAATGCTTATATCTCATTAATGGTTCAAGGTTCAAGAATCTATTATTTTCCTTGACATTTATGAATATTTCAACTTTTATAATTACTTTCAACATTATTCAGAAAAAATAAAGAATGTTTACATAAATTATGAATAAGACTTGAGATAGTAAAAAATAGGTAGCTTTAAATGCGAATATTTTGTTTTGATTTTCAAGAGCCAAATAATTTCTATTACCGAAGTTTACTTGAAAAGCGGACAGTACGCCACGTTTAATGTTTAAAGCCCATGTAAGTTCAGCCTCATGTACACATAATGTTTTAATTTTTCCATTATCGAATGTAAACAGAAGAGGAAATTTTTCTAGTGCATAACTCCAATCACGTCCCACGTTTATACCATTAATCGATGTGTGAGATAGCTAAAATATACATGAATCAGATACTGTATACTTGAATATATTGAATTCTGTTCTAGAAAAACAGCTCATTTGCTTTTTATCTTAAATGTTTTTTTTAGTAAACATTGTGCTTTTACCAAATTCATGAAAAATTTGAAAATTTTCAGTGTTTTTGAATGAAATTTTAATGAACACAAACAGCAAAAGAGTGATAAAAATACATTTAAGATGATCATCCAGTATTCAATTTCCATTTGTAAATAATCTTTCTAATGAAACATTTCAATTCAAATTTTTAGCCTCATAAAATCATTTAATTTTGATCAATTATATTCTAAGTGCGAAGCTAATTTAGAATATATTATTTGAAATTAATGCATAAACTGATGGCTGCTTTGAATTACTTAAACAGTCTTCTTGTACCGTGTAACATTACTTTGAGTGAGAATTCACAAGGTGAATGAATTGAAATATATGCTTGTGCAGTATAAGTCACATCAGCATTAAGTTCATTGATGATTTTGAGAACAGTTCGTGATGTTATATTAAACACATAGCTTCGACCCACGTCATATTTAAATTCTTCTAACACACCTGAATAAGTCATTACTCTGTTTAATCTAGGAATTTGACTCAGCTATTTGTATTGTAAATTAGTTCCACAAATTATCCTTCACATCCAAATGAAAATGCTCAAAAACTTGGGAAAATTAATAATTACATGGAAGTTTATCCAAGCAAACAAGTTTTATTCCTTCCTACAAAGATTGAATTATACATCTGATGCAAACATAGTGAAGAAAAAAAAAGTTTACGTCTATTTTAGCAAAAAAAAAAAAAAAA
>UYYF01004526.1:16951-62256 GCA_900618365.1 Thelazia callipaeda
CGTAATACGGGAATAAAAAGTTGCCATTTTTTCAAATATTTTAATGTGCTGGATATGTAATTTTCAACTGCGAGCAAGTATTTGATCACAATGATCAGAATCAATAGCACATCAAAATGTATTTAGCATCATAAAATTATACCAAAATGAGATATATTTTGATTAAATTTTTAATAAAATTCACAATTAGCCAATCAGAAATTTTTTAAATTTCTTCATACAGTATACAACAATTTACTGATTAACTTCTGTTATCATAAAAGAGGAACAAAGATTACGACATTATTTGTAGATTTTTCCTTATCATTCAATAAGATTGACAAAATTGCTATTGCGAGCTTTGATGGGAGTTTTTTTGATTGCAGGTTAAAAATCATCGAAAACCATTCGATAACAATCAATCAAGCATTGGTTTTACGCGAAGTTTAATCAACTAATTTTCATTTTCAACTTGAATTTTCGAAAACTTTTCGCACGATTAAAAGTATAAAAAATTCGTGAGCAAGCAATGCATAGTTTTGTCATGATTAACCTTGTATAGTTATATACTGAAGCAGAATCAGATATTTCTAAGCAGCTGTGCTATTTCTCTATATTACGAAACTTTTACTAAATTATTTATTATTACTATTATTATTATTATTATTATTATTATTAAAACTAAAATATTTCAAATTAAAAAAGGAAATAGCTTTTTTTTTGTGCAAACCTGTGCAAGGAACAGAGCAAGCATCAGTTTGAGGAATATCCTGTTTAACTCGTTGATTTGCTGAAGTAATTCATGTTGACATCATAATCAGCAAAAAAAAAAATTAGTACAATAGGAAAGTAGATAACTTACCTTATATAAGAATTTTCATATAAAGTTTCTTATTTTTAATGTTGAACTGCATTAAATTTCTTGTTCTTCTACAAGCATTGATGAGGGATAATAATAATCAGTAAAGTCAATTTTTTTGCTAACTAATTTTAACATTTTCACTTCATATTGATCAATTTCAAATTATTTTTGGAGCCAAATTTTCAAGTAACAAATGCATCTATAATTTCTTCAAAGCAAAATTTGAGTAAGACTGAAAATATTTTTCACCTGCATGTATAGTAAAAGCATAGAGAAGAAGCAACCATATGAGATGCATCACTAATTGAAAACTGTTTCCAAATACTCATACTGATAAAGCTGATAACGCCGATGCTTTTTTTTTCGATAATTTCCAAAAAGCTTTTTTCAGAAACTCAACAATGTCAACATGATACTACTATCAATGGTAGCACTGCTGATGACTACTTTTCTTTTCTAAACAATATATTAAGAGAATAGAAAATTTCTTAAAAATAATATGGAAATAATTTTAAAGGGATAAATTAAAAAAGTGATAAACGATCTGTAATCACAATCAACTGATTAGACTACAACTATTTCATAAAACTTCAGCTTTATGATATCAATTCTTCAGCAAACAAATTTTACAAAGAGTGTACAATAAATTTTTCCTTGCAAAATTTGAAGTAAAACTTGCTAATGAATGAATTTTTTTTTTCCATGTTCGCTACAATTACCAATTCTTTATTTTTTATATTCAGGAAATATGCACTTATTCACTTAACACCGTCTAGTGCAGTGATTTCTTTTTTTTTCATAATGACCTTGATGATATACAATATATCATAAAAATTTCTGGGTCACATAGCGCGACATAATCAGGCTTTCATGAATAATTAGCATAAAGAGGGAGAGAACTTAGTTGTATTAGACACTTTTGCTGCAGTTTTTGTCGTTCATAGAGTTTAAAAAATATTTTATACACTTTAAATAGTGTACGATAACATAATTCATGTTAGATATGTATAGAATTTGTGAAAACGAGAGAACTTGCTTTGAGATACGAAAATGATGTTAATCTTTAAGTTATCTCAGAATTCGTCATGCACAAATCATAATGGGTGTACCAAAGTTTTATCGGTGGCTTAGCGAGCGCTATCCCTGCCTTAGTGAGGTGGTTTGCGATGATCAGGTGATATATGATTCATTATAATATGGACATTTTTATTGTACTCTGCTTAACAAACTTATATTTATTGATATATATCTCTCTCTATGTATAGTACCTTTACCGAGCGGTTGAGCTGCTTTTATTGATTAATTTATCTATCTATTATTCATATCAATACACAAGATAAATGGTTTAAAAAAACAAAGATTTGGTAGGCAGTAATCAACAAGAAAGTGCTGATTTTTTCTGATAGATTTTGCTAAAGTTCATTAGTTTGAATTTTCGCATTTCTGTAAATCAGTATAGTTACTTGCTTCAGATCCCAGAATTCGATAACCTATATTTGGATATGAATGGAATAATACACAATTGCTCCCATCCTGATGATAATGATGTTACTTTTCAAATTTCGGAGGATCAAATATTCCATGATATATTCCATTATGTTGATGTAAGAAGTTGTTGACATAGAAGCTCCAGCTATAATTTCGATTTCATTTAACAAAATTTGCGATGATTGTAACTTTATTTCAGGTTCTCTTTGGCATAATAAAGCCCAAAAAAGTATTCTTCATGGCTGTTGATGGTGTCGCACCGCGTGCTAAGATGAATCAACAGAGAGCGCGGCGTTTCATGTTTGTATTTTTTAACGGTTATTGCTTAACCAATACCTTATATGTGTTGGTTACTGGGATTTCTTCCTTGTCCTTTAATTCGAATGTAAGGAATGTTTAAAAATTTTTTGTTCACCCTACATTATGCTAATTATGAAATCAGTTACTTTTGATTTATCAACTGCATTTGTTTAAACATCGTTGAAACTGTTTTTTTGTTTTCTGCAGGTCTGCGAAAAAAATGTTGGAAGCGCTAAAAAAAGCAAAAAATGCAGGTGTGGAGATTCCAATCGAGAAACCGTTTGACTCAAATTGTATTACACCAGGTTTGCTGAATTTCATTCTAACTGTTACAGAGTCCTTACATTTGTATGTATGATGAAATCAGTTACTTTTGATTTCTCAACTGCTTGTTTACTTATTACGTGTAAATTAATTTAGGTACAATGTTCATGGATCGTCTTCATCAGCAGTTACAGTATTTTATTCAGTTGAAGATTGCTACGGATAGTTGTTGGCAAGGGCTTCGAGTATATCTTTCTGGTCATGATGTGAGTAATTGCAAATATTGTTTTGAGATTTTTGATGTGTTTATTTTCTAAATTTTATACTTTTCAGTGTCCAGGAGAGGGTGAGCACAAAATAATGGATTTTATACGTTATGAAAGAAGTCGTTTTGATTATAATCCTGATACCAGACATTGCCTATACGGTCTTGATGCAGATTTGGTACGTCATTCTAAATTTTTTGCTAGCAAATCAAGTAGTCATCAGAAAATAAAATTGTTTTTTAATGTGTTCAGATAATGTTAGGAATGTGTACACATGAACCTCATTTCGCTTTATTGCGTGAAGAAGTGAAATTTGGACGACGGAAAAATCGTACTGAGAAATATAGGTAAGTTTCCTAACTTCATATAATTTGCAAGTCTTGAAAAATTGTTTTTCTCTAGGGTTTTTAAAGGTAGGTTTAAGTTTCTTTTCAGTAGCAGGTGTCCCAGTATCTCTTTGTTTCGTATTCTGTAATAATTTCTGTTTTATGCGAAGTCATTGTTAAACAAGGATGTTACATTTCAAAGTTTTTTATTTTATAATATTAGAAAGTGAGGTATAGAAATTTCTATTGTTTAGTGTAGTTTGTTGTTCAATAATGTATTGTCTATGTCAAGTTTTTGTTCCTGTTTGAATTTGAATTCTTTCTTTGATTAAACTTTAGATGTGATGTTGATGGATTAAGATTTCAATTATTACATCTCTCTTTACTTCGGGAATATGTTTCATTGGAGTTCCTGTCACTAAAGGTAAAAATTTTTTGATAAATGCTGCTTTCGTACTTTATCATTATTTTTGTTATCATTACTGAATTGTCAATTCATGTTAATACATTCCTCGTTACTTATAGGATATATTACGGTTCAAGTACGACTTAGAATGTGTAATTGATGATTGGGTACTTATGGCTTTTTTAGTCGGTAACGATTTCATACCTCACCTTCCACATATTTTTATCCATGATAATGCTTTATCTCTGCTATATCACGCATATAGTGAAGTCTTACCTCAGTTAGATGGTATTCTTTTTTTCGAAATTATTATTCTTACAAGAATAAGTGTACTAATTGTGTACTTATTTGCCCACTACTAATACAGTTATGAGCATTGCACTGTAATTAATTTTGACAAATTAACTTTTCTAAAAGTACTTCATATTGTTTAGTCATCCTTATTGTAGGACGTGCATATATACCATTTGTTAGGAACTTGCTAAACAATGTTTTATGGTCATTATTTACAGGTTATATCAATGAGGCAGGTATTTTGAATTTACGACGTTTTGAAGTTTTTTTGAAATATCTTGCCATAAATGATAAGAAGAATTTTATTCAACACATGGATAATGTAGCGTACCTATCTTCCAAGCGAAGATCTTATGCTTTAAGAAGCAGTGCTCTTGTTCAGATTTGTCCTGATAATCCAAGTCCAGAGGATGTTAGTTTTTGGTTATTTTGTTGCACAAAAAGGTGGAAATTTGATTTTATGTTTTACAGTGTTTAACCAAATTACAAAGAAATTAATTTTACTGTCGTTTTTTTCGTTTCTGAAAAATTTTTTCAAATTTCAGATTGAAGATTTAGAATCATGTTCTGATGTCGATTCTGAAGAAGAGATGCCTGAGTTAGTTTCTCGTAAAACCCATAAAGAAGCGTTTGATACCGACAATGATTTTTCTGATAGTAGTTTTTATGCGAAATTTCTGAATTCTAACGAAGCATTATCTCGTGAGTTCTTAATAAATCATATGGTCTTCACCATAAGTTTGTTTCTTTTTAATTTTTAGGAACATTTTTTTTTTCTGACGAGTATTTTGATTTGAATAAACATTCAGGTGATAGTCTTTCTAATTCTCTGTTAAATGACGAAGACTATGAAAACGATTGCCAGGTACGTTTAAATTTAAAACCACTTCATTATGATAGTGTGTTCTGTATTATGCTCGTTAATCGCAGTTAACCTGGCGGTAGTTTTATATCTTTACTCGCGTCATTTCTATTTCAATTTCTTTTTCTAAAATTGCATGATATATTGAGTGTCCACGTGTGTTGAGAGCATATCTTTAAATTTCATTGCAGGCAGTTTGGACTCCTATCGTAAATAGAGAATTCAAGAATTATAAACGTACCTATTATTGTGATAAACTGAAATATAAAAATATAAGTAAGGAAGAACTTCGGGAACAGGCGCAGGGCTACATTCGAGCTATTCAGTGGAATTTGCATTACTACTATCATGGTTGTTGCAGTTGGAGCTGGTTAGTTTGGGATAAAGTAATGTACAGAAGAAAAACATTTGTCTTCTTTTTTACCTTTTTTTTCTTTTCAGGTTTTACCCGCATCATTATGCTCCTTACATATCTGACATCGTTGATTTTGCGGACATGGAAATGGGTTTTGATTTTGGTAAACCATTTCTTCCATTTGAACAGTTGTTAGCCGTTTTACCGGCATCAAGTTCAGATTGTTTACCAGTACCTTTTCAGGTAAAAATTTTTTTCTTTTTGATTTTAGTAAGTTTGTTTATACAGTTCTGTCCTGTGATATGGACTAGTTTTGCTCTGAAGGAAATTTATTTTTTAATATTGTGTGACTAGTTATGTTAGGGGTTCGTACCACTAATTATTTAACAAAATTCTATTTATCTTAAAACGTTTTATTCATGTGATAGCATTAAGACAATATTAAGGAATTAATGAGTGACCCATCGAGTCCAATCATTGACTTTTATCCTGAAGAATTCAATACTGATTTGAATGGAAAAAAGAATGAATGGGAAGCAGTAGTTCTGATACCATTTATTGAAGAAAATCGCCTTCTAGAAGCCGTTGCTACGAAACTGCCATTTTTAAACAGTGAGGTTGTCGTTTCGTTTTGTGCCTTACTTGACAAAATTAGCTTCATCACTTGAAAATAATAAAAAGGCCTATTAAAGGAGCAGCGAAGGAACAGACATGGCCCTCATCTACTATTTACATATGACCAGGTGTCGTCACATTATTTGAAATCCTCATATCCTAGTGTTTTCCCTGATATCGGAGAATGTAGCGTCAAGTGAGTTCATTAGGTTTTTTTGTAACGTCGAGTTTATCGTGTAGGATGAGATGCGGCTTTTATTCTTTAGTATCCTGAAGTTCTTCTAGTTTTCATTATATTCCATGTTTGTTGAAGGGTAGAAGCTATTGGAATGGACCAATTTCGCATACCACGCAATGTTGTAGTTCATGGTATGCTGCCTGGAGTCAAATTGGGTGTGGTCTTTCCCGGTTTTCCTGTGATGACGCATATGTGTCATAGGGCAGAGCTTCTTTTTGCGGATATCAGAGTCTTCCAGCAACCGTCCAAAAATCAGTCATTGATTATCAACATTGATAGCAGGCCTGATTTTCCAGAGGTTAATTTCATATATTTCTACGAATAGATCGTGAATTTTTCAAATTTCATCAAAATGTTATCTTTAGTTTTGTGCAGTTGCCAGTAATGCTGGTGTAATAAGCTTGTTATCCGTAAAATGTATGAAACACTGCTAGTTAATCGAAGGATAACTTTTTGCGGTTTCAGTAAACAGTTTGATTTATAATAAAATCTTTAACTTTTGCTATAATACAACAGAAACTAACCTGAAACTTGCTTCAGGATACTTCTAAATTAGCTCTTAAGTTGATCGGAGCAGAGGTTCATGTGAATTGGCCGCTTCTTCAGAAAGCTCTGGTGTGTGAGCTGTGGACGAGTGGCAAAAAGTTTTTTTTTTGCATTTCGAATTTCTTTCATGTTCAGTTCTCTTCAAGTTATAGAGATTGGACTAGGTTGTTTGTAGTACATCTTAAAAAGACCAAACAGCTGTTTTTTGCTTATTCTGTGTTTTGTGGTTTATGTGTTATAAATGTTGTTGGTTTCTAGATATAGCAAAACAAGTGAGCATCAGTTAGTCTGTGAAGATCTCTCAGAGAAGGATTTTAACCAATTTGAAACATACCGCACCATCGCCCACAAAAAGTTGACTTTTGTTTGTGTATTCTAAAGTTTCAACTACTAAGCTTGCGAATGCATTATCTAGTCGATTACTATCTTCAGTTTGTGTTGCATGTCAACTTTAGTCATATATTTTTTTTAATCTTGTAGTGAATATGAAAAGCGCGGCATTTGTGTGCGAGAACCCAAGGGTATAGTCATAGTTAAAATTGCATTCGGTTCACGAAAATTTTTCGATGGGCAAAACATGGTGACAGAGTGGTTTTATCCTGATGTTCAGGATACTGTTCCTGTTTCACTAGGTCTTGTAGTTCAGGTCAGTTCATTTTTATTTCTAAATTTGATGCTAATTCATGTGATTTATATTTATTTGACTTGTAATAAGACATAATTTCTATGTGGTGCAGCAGCAATCATGGAGGAAAATTTGTTATCATGATCCAGCTCATGCATAATTTTTTAAGTATTAACAAGAAATCATAATGTTAGAACTGTTTATTTTTGCTTAGAATACATTAGAGAATTGGGATATGGCTCTCTCTCTGAAGGAAGCGTATTCGATCGGCAAAATAGTTTTCATTTGTACGCCTGCAAGCAGATATTATGGTTTTCCTGGTGTTATCACTAGAAATTGTTTGAATGAAAAAAGTAAGAATATTTTACTTTATCAAAACACTATAAGATTATCAGATTCGTCATGCACACATTTTCACTTATAGCTTATTATTTTTGTCCTCATTTATAGAGATGCTTCTTGTTTCTTGTTCTATCACGTCAACCTCAAATGTTTGCTTTGATTATTTGATAGAGAATTATAATAAGTACAGCCTGAAATGGTACAATGTATTTGAAGTTTCGAAATTTTTGCGAAGTAGGTTTTGTTTTTTTTAATTTGGAGCTTAAACTTTTTTGGGCATCTTGATTATACATTGCAGTAGCATTTTCTTAATTTTTCGTGTGAAAACTGTCATCTATGTTCAGAAAAAAAAATGTATAGACTTTGAAATAACCAATTTATTTCTGAGTTGTAATACAGATCAGTCTAAAAATCTTTCCTTCTAGTGTTGCACCTCTATATTTTATACAGACACCTTTCAGAGTTAAAAATATCAAAAATAATTTTCCCAATGGGCTAATACTGCTTGATTGCATAAATTTTTTTGAAAATATACATTGACTCAAGAATTAAATAGCGATAATCGTAGTTACATAATTTTTTATTTTATGGAATTTCTGAAACCATCTTGTTTATTTAATTACATATTTACATTTTTGCTTCTTTATAAAACATTATTTTGATTCCGTTCATTGTTTCCTTGGTTAATTTTGGTCCTTACACTGAATTTTTATAGTAACTGCCAGTGCTCTTGGTCGTATAACAGGATTTCTCTTCGCTACGTTAAATAAATCTGACAATGAATCATCTAAAAGTAGACTTTACAACCAAGTCAATATCGGTCTTCAGTTTAAGCTTTCAAAAAGAAATATGTCTGTACGTTTCAGTTCATCACTCATCCTCATACTTTTACATTTTATATAATGTAATGATTTACAAATGACTTTAATGATGTTTAGATGCTAGATTTCATGCGCCGTTCTCCAGAAGGTTATTGGTTATATTCATCAAATGCGATGCAAACTATTCAAAAATACAAAATGAAGTATTGCTTATTTTGTTTTTCATTTATATATTATGTTTGATCAGATTTGTTTGCAGTTCTAACGATTGATGATAAGCTTCAAAAGAAAAAATAGGATGAGACAGACTGGTGAATAAGAATAGAAGTACAAGTTGCTTATCAAAGATAGCGATGAAGTATCGTTACACAATTATCTAAAAGTACTCTAAACATCCCTTTGATTGCAAAATGAATTTTGCAGTTATCCTGAAATATTCAGTTATCTTGAATCTAGTGAATTCAAGCAGTGTATATCCATGGAAGAAGTATTTGCCAAATACACGGAACATGAAAGGAAAGCGAAGTTTGAAGGTTTGAAGGCAGTTTTGATATTTCATTTTTCGTGCTTATGCTACACTGTTTATTTTAAAATTTCTTCTCTTTTCTCATTGATACCATTTATTCCAATTTCTGCAAATCTGTTCGTTTCGTTGTCATCTCAAATTTTTATATCTAAAGAATATGCCAATCCGACATCCTGCATGATATTAATGGTGAGCTAAATAAATTATGAGCAATATTCAGTACATGTATTTTAGGTTTGAAAAAGTTTTTATCCGAAACTTTGTCGAAAGATCCTCTTGAATCAACTAATACTTTCTTTGTGGATTCTCGAGCTATAAAAGAAGTGGAAAAACAAATACGAAAACTTCAAGATATTCCGCTGAAAAAAACTTTTCGGCGTTTGATGGTAAAACCGCGAGTCCTTTTTATGGTGTGTTTTTACTAACTTATTAGCTCTGCAAATTACGAAAACAGTTACCAGTCATATAAAGATGGGAGGTAAAGGAAAGAATGTGTTTACAAAGTTTTATTTTTCTTTCTTTAATTAATCAAGAAATTACTTCAGGAGGAATTAAGCAAAGGTGATATTATGCCAGATCGAAACGTTCAGTTTCAATTGCTAGATCGAGTCGTTTGCGTTAGAAAGCTGAGGACCGCACCATGTGGTGAATTTGGTACTGTGATTGGGGTTCATGAAGCTGAAGAAAAGAGCAGAATTGAAGTGTTATTTGATAAGCCATTTTTTGGTGGCAAAGCTATTCGGTACATTTCAGCTCATATATCTTCAACTTTTCACTTTCTTTGAGCTCTTGTTGCAGTGTCATGCAAGTCCTCAGGGTCTTCTGATACAATACTGAGGATCGAGTTATATTTATCTCACGAGCATGAAGTTGTACATACTCATTGACTGTTAAATGAAGTTGTTAGATATCTACTATTCCTTGATCTTTGATACAAAATTGATCGAGCTCTAGTAAAACGTTAGGAATGCAAACTTCCTGCTCATTTTCGTAAAATTTGTTTTCATAAATTTTAAATTTTTTTCAAGTTTTTTGAAACATACTATCGTAGGGGTAGTAAGAACACTGGAGCAAAACTGCCGCCCTGTGCTTTAATTAATTTGACCCATGGAATGAGAGTACGAAGCGGGATGAAATCAAATGAACGTGCTAAGAAACCAGGAGAAATTAATCGTGAGTTTTCAAGTGAAAACATGCATAAACACTTCACAGGCGAGCAGTTTGGTAAAGCAGTGATACATGGAAATAAAAGATTACTTCATAGCAATGATAAGTTTGTGAGTTTTAAATTTCTTTTTTCCTTGTTTTTTTTGTTTCAATATTGTAAATTTTCAAGTCGTGGTGTTATTTTGTTTTTCCGTGCTTCACTGTTTTTGAGTAGTGCGTTGTGTTTTAATGAGCAAGTTGATTATCTTCTACTTATAGTTGTATTTTCTTTTTACGCAGTATTTTCGTTGTGAAGCCAATTTGGTGTGTTTTCTAGACTTTTTACCCTCAAGTAATCTTAGAGATATTATATTTAATAATGAACTCATATCGTTGCAGGCGTCTTCTATGAAGAATGAAAAAGAAGCATTACATTCGGAAAACAATATGCTTGGAGCTCCGATCTCGAGTTATTCTTGGCAAAGCTGTAGATCGAATAATCAAAATTTGTCTTCATTTCCGACAACGTTTGAAAGGAACACGATGATTAGAAGGGATACAGCATTATGGAATGGGGAAAGGCGGTCGCAAAACAGTAGTTCAGAAGCTTCCATGCGCAGAAATAATAAGGTAAAACAAGCTAAGCTAAGTTGACTTATTGTTTTTAATGAATCAACAATTTAGTAGTGAAATTCACCCTTGTAAAATATCTTGCTTTGAATTATGTTTTTTCAGACGTCACGAGAGAAATCAAGATTGAGTAAAGACGCTCCTTCTAAGACTTCTATGCCGTTCAGAAGTTACCATTCATCACGTACAGAAGTTACCATTCATCCTGGAATGTCGTCACGAGCAGCTGAAAGAAGGGAGAGGTTGCAAAATAGCGTAAAAGGGAGATGGAAGAAAGAAAAAGCGTTAGCAGAGCAACGGGACATTGCTTTTGATAAACTAATTAGACTATTTGATAATCAAAGACTCAGCACTCGAGAATCCGATAGCAGTAGCAGCAGATCGTATAGTAGCAGATCGTATGATGCAAATCTGAACACTGATTTGTGTGCCTTCAACTCTGCTCCAGGTTCTTCGCATGTTGAGTTGGGTTTTCCAGTGTTCAATGAGGTACTTTTTTCTAACTTATTCATACTTAAGAATATCTGGGATTCATCAATATCGGTGTCTAATGAAGAATTGTTACTGCATGACATCTTTTTTATTTGGTTTGAACTCCAACAAGCAGTTTGCAGGTTTCAACGGAAGGAAAGCGAAGGAATAAGAAATCAAGTGATTCGCTCCAACGAGGTCTGTTTTGATGTTTTAGGTTTGCAAAAAAAAAAATTTAAAGTGGTGATGTAGTGTTTAACACATTTGGGATCATGCAGAACTATTTTAGATTATAGAATGACTGAATCAAATATCGCTTCGTCGAACGTTCCTGTTTGGAGAGGCAAAATGTGTTGGTGATCTCGTATTGGCGCCGTTATGGACCAAAATTTTAATATTGATATTGCTTGTTTAATATGAAAAAATGATTTTTATAACATACTTGTGAATTTAACCCTAGAAGATTGTAATCTTCCAGGAATGTGTTTTAAACTAATACAAAGTTGGTACTGCGCTCTTTGGGAATTTCTGGAATTTCAGTTACTCAGGTTGGTGCAGTCAACTTGTTTGGATAATTATAATGTAGCTTTTAATAGTTTATATGTTTTATACTCATTTTAAATGGGATTCCCTTGATGTACATGTAACTCCACGTTTATCTTCATGTATTAGATAAAAAGCTAGCATTTGTGGTTCAGATTACTGAACTTCTCAAAAAATGATAGCATTTAGCTATAAGATGTCACGTGATACGGTAGCAAGGTACTGTCATAACATGAGGTGGAATACCTGCTAGCTTTCGCGTACATAAATACATGACGTTGCATATCACTTTTCATATGGTAATTAACTATTAGAGTGTTAGAGAAGGCCAATAAATAGTTCTTCAACTTTTTCCTGACCAAAACCAAGTTTGGACATGCTGCATAAGTACTGGACTCGCCGGTACCAACAAAATCACTTGTGAAAGTTACACGTGTAGTCGAGACCACAGATGACTAGAAGAGTGAGTAGACACGACCGCAAAACTGGACTGCTTGCACAATACCTCAAATGAGTAGCTGTAAGGAAGAAGTTTGTACAGTTTCTATGCAATTCCAAGCAATTCATGTGTCGTGTGCGTTTAAGCCGTGCTGTATGGGAATGAAACACACCCAGAGGACTACACTGTAAATTACAACGGCTTGTTTCACGAATACAATAGGAAGGTTTGGACTTGGGGTAGCTTTCTAGTGGCAAATGGGAGAAACTTGCGTCTTATGTTGGATTGGTGATTGGGAAGGTAATTAAATCTACAAGTAATTGACAGTGTAAATTTGGCATTTTGGCAGCACTTAAAAGATGCAGCATGCTGTTTAACAAAGAGAAAACAAAAGCATACAGCGTCACAAGAACATTTAGGAAGCAATTCTTAGGCATCGTTCTCTCAGAATAACAGGTGAAATGAGCAGACAATGTTTTTAGTATCAACTTGCCTTCCACTTGAGAAATGTAGAATCTCTTCATATAATCTTACTACCAATGATACATAACTATAGAACCCAACTTCTAGTATCTCCCGATTTTCAATCACTCAACTATATTCAAAGCAATTACCCTCAAATGATAATTGATATCTCTCTTTGTTAGAGATAAGAATGTATACATTTTATGCAAATACGATATCACTAAGTCAAACCACAGCAAAATCTGCCAAGTGCTATTTACGCCGAAGCTGTGCTTGCATGAAAATTTGGCTAAGTCAAGACAGCACTTCTGAATAACAAAATTCTTTTCACACGATCTACTGGAATTTTTATTACAAGGCTACACTATTTATCACAAACAAATTCCAACTATACAAGTCAAGAAATCAACAATGGAGGTAATTTCTTACCCATTTAACTTGCTGAATAACACTTTTAAACAAAGCAAAGTAAATGCTATTTTGAGATAATATTTTGAATAATATATATGTGACAAATTACAAATATTTCAGAGTACTCAGAAAAGATAGCAAAATTAACAATTACAGTATAGACGGCAAAAAAAATCTTGTTAACCAAATTCCACAAGTGCAAAGAAATGGTACATCACTCTTAATCTCTGTACAAATGCATCTCAACATAACGGCACTGAAAGAGAAATGTGTGAAATATAAAGTTTATGTCTCACCATATGAAGATAAGTTTTAATGCACTGCTTAAGAGAAACAAACTTAAACCTTTTTACATATACCAAAAGTGATCACCTCAGTTAAGTTATCAGAATTTGAACATTTTTCAGGAGGTCTTGAGAACAAAAAAAACCCAGCAATCTGGCACCGGCAATGAGAGCATGTTAACTGCAAAAAAAACGTGGAACGAATAGTCATCTGATTCCAGCCAACAATAGAAATCCTAGAAGAGCTAAGCAAGACAAACTTAGGCCAAAGTATCTCATGAAAGTTCACTAAGTAAAAATTTGTAAAGTTTAGATATATATGAAATCCCAATCATTATATATATATATAATAATTGGAATTTCCTATGCACAGAAATCTTAACAAGTTCCATTTGATAATCAAATCACTTTGTGTACTTTTATGATCAGAATTCTTAATGGTCTAGTACTTCTCATTAGTCTAATAAAATTAATAAAATATTTTCTAGCTCTATATTTCTCACAATAATAATATCCCCACTATATTACAGAAATAATATGAACATGTGGCGAAAATATCCGTAATTGACCTAAACGACGGTTTAGCTAATGCAATAAGCAGAACAGCTGTGACTGAACAAAAACAAAAACCAAAAAATGCTATCCCAGAGACGAAAGTATATACCCAAACAGAACAATTTTGTAGAGTATAAATTGTTGAACAACTAGTGTTATTACTCATAAATAACAAAATGACATGACATATTTTCAAAAGAGAATACAACAAAAGCAATTTTTTAAACAATCGGGGCACTGCCGACCTTAGCCTGCCTGCAAACCCATATATAATACAAGACGAGATCTCGGCAGCACGGACTAAAATGATAACATTATAATGAAAAAAAAACACTGCTTGTTAAATAGGAGGCCAGAAACCATATTTTATTCTTGGAATATCCGAATCAACTTGGTAGCTTTTACTATAACCACAGGGAATCTTGTCAAGATAAAAATTAAAGTAGAAAAAAACTACAAAATTAATTCAAACATAATCCATATTGTTTGAAATCATGTAAATTCCTTTTATTTAACAAGAGTGGATTTTTTGAAGGACATGATTAACAAATAAATTTCGTGGAAGAATTTTCTTCAAGATTCTATATTTATAACATTTTCTCCTCCAAACCATCACTAACACACGATATCCAGATAAAACAATCAGATATAATATGGAGAAACAAAAAGAAGTAACAAACGAATCACTGACAAAAATCAGGTAGGTGATTAGATGGAAAGAACTAATTTCAAACTGCTTTATCCATACTATTTTATGAAATTGGTAGGTTAGCTGAAATTAAGCCTTTTAAACCAACCAAAACTGCACTATTTGCAAGTGCGCTACGTAACAAGGTATTTTCTCGACGTAACTGTCCATTTTGAAGGTGCAACAAATCTTTTTCAAGTTTAAATTCCGCTACTAACGATTTAGCAATAGATAAAGTGGGCTCTTTCACCGTTTCCTCCAGCAGATTTTCTAGCGACAATCCTGAAAAAGAACTTAAAAGCTTTTACTTCAAAAAATAAATTTGTACAGATAAAATCCTAAAAATAAAAGCAAATAGTGGGGGAGGAAACACTACCAAAATGTAGTAATACCTGTTTTATTTGTAATACCCGAAGTTAAATCTGACGTCGTCATAGTTGAAAACGAGTGCAAAAGTGGTGATGGCGACTTTTTACCGCCAACAAGGCCATTCTCATCTACTTTCAACAGATCATTTATTTTACTGCCAGTGTGAAGTACTGGTTCATTGGCAAATGACTTATAGACTGTAGCATTAGAATCCAGTTTGGACTGAATATCAGTTGTCGTAACCGAAGGATTTGCCAAAAACGGAACCTTTAACATTTCCGACAGAGGTAACTGAGAGGCAGCTAGGTGCAAAGCAAGTAAAGAATGTAGATGGGAGTTTGGTACCGGTAGCATACCAAGTGAGGGACCTGGGCAGCAATTGGCTGCACCAAACACAGATAAAGGTAACGTGAATGCACCTTGATCCGCGGTATTTGACATGATAGTGGAAGGTGCACTTGATGATTTCACTACATTACTATCATTATCATATGCTGATGATGATGATACAGTAGAAATTTCAGAATTTGCAAGCTTCTCATCATTTTTTCCAGATTTAGGTTCGACCTCAATCCTTGGCATTAAACTGGCCAATTTCGAGCACACTGCATTTTCATGAGTCTAAAACTGTTAGAAAATGAATGAATAAATAAAAGAAAATAAATCTCTATTCATTCACCAAAAAATTACGTACCAGTCAATATTTATTCTTAACATGTTTGGAATTCAATTTTACTCAATATGTGAGTATCACAATCTTTAGAAACTCAGTTTTGATCGAAAAATTTGTAATGCTCTACATCAATAATTAACTGATAATCACTTGCGGAAACAGCAAAAAGAAATCATGAAATTCGTTTTTTACAAATAGATTAAGACATGTACATTTTTGGCATGATAAGAGAATTGTGATATTATACTCCAAACTCCAACATCCACCTATCACCTAATAGAATGTCAATCATATATATATCTTCAGATTCCTCCTTTTTATGGTTTGATACCAAGAAATGACTTTGCATTATTTAAAACCACTTTATTTTCACTGCGAAACATCTTATAATACAAAAATACTATTACTAATCTTTTGGTAGAGTTCGAAGTGACTAGTATGCATTACAAATCGAAAGTGATGTTCAGCATGGCCATCTTTTGAGGCTTAGGTTTTTTATATTTCTCAATTTTTTTCTTCAACATTCACTTCATCCTTACTTTATTTTAACACTCATTTCATCTTTACTTTAATTTAATTACTTGGTATCTACTAAAATGACTAGTCTGCTGTATTTGCCTTCCCAGACTTTATCGCCTAAGTCCTTTCAACATTCTTCCTTTACAAAAACTGAACAATATTTTACGATCTTGAAAATCCCTGGCTCTGAAAAGTGTATATTGTAAACATGAAAACTTTACGTAAGTTTTTTTAAAAATAAAAATGAGCTATGTAAGTGCAAAAAATTTAACATAAAATTTCTTCGCACTCATGTAAGTGCTTCTTATTTATTCAGAAATTCCCTGATAACGAATGAATATTTTGCAATAGAAATTGAAAACTACAATTCCCCATGGAAATAATGAAGAACAATGTTGAGCATTTAACGATGAAATTTGATTAGACAATTTAAAAAAAGAAAAGTAAATCATTCATAGACTGTCGAAACCTCGATAACGAGAGAAGAGTGCTGAAAAAGGAAATTGGGAACTCTTTGTAAATGAGTCGTTTTAAAATCCACTTCATTATTAGAACAAAAATGATTCACTATAACTGCTTCAATAATAATAATAATAATAATAATAATAATAATAATAATAATCAATAACGGTAATTAAAAAACTAATATTAGGACAAGGAACAGCTTCGGTAATCTAAGTGATGATCAGCGAACTGAGTCTCAAATCATATATTTAAGCTGCTTCATTTAATGCGCGTTAAAAAATTTTAAGGCCATTTGAGCTTGCGATTTTAAAAAACAATAGAACTTGGAAGTATTTCGCCATTTGTTTTGAAAAAAAAAACAGGTTACAGAAAAGGCAGTTACTATAATAAAAGAAAAGATCAACTTGTATGACAACTGAAGCACAGTGAGTGTAAGTTCTCATTCAATAACTAATGTACTCTTTCAACTAATTGACAGTGATACAGAGGTGCACTTGAGGAGAAGAAACCACACATTTCAAAGTTTAGAATCATAAGCACAAGCTCAATGCTTCATGATACCATGTCACATGCTAATATCAATTTTACCACTAATTTTCATGTCAGAGATTCATGAATATACTATTCAGTCTTTTCGATAGATTGCTGATGCCTTACTACGCCTACTACTACTGTAATTTTCTGCCAATCAACCAACATGTTTATTGAAAAGTGAAATGATAGACCACTATGAAAAAGTAACATTATTATCGAAAAAAAAACCATATCTATTCCTTTCACTTTTTTTTTCTACGATCCTACCTTGCTTAAGCTTGCCCCTTCAATTCAACAATGGTTGAGGAATAAGAAAAAATAAACACATATTAACTCTGTTATCAAACTGTTAACGTCTCAGCGTCTGTTATCAATGCCAAGAAACGGTCTCCATCGTATGTTATCAAATTTATATGGTAAAGAGTTTTCTCTCTTACCTACAAAATACATTCTACTCAGAAAATAACATAAGAGACTTGACAGCTCTATTATTTCTTAGAAATAAGAATGATTCTCAGGTACTCCCAATTTATACTACATTTTTAACTTCTTTCATCGTTTCAATGTCAGTCATTACTACAAATTAAAGAAATTTCGATAGGAAAAGACCAAGTTTAATTGGGAGGTTTAAAAATCTAGTTTAAATTACTAATTACATTGTGAAATATTCCTTTGCTACCTGCAATAAAGATACACAACGAAGTCTATATGTTCGTACCATTTTTCAAAAATTCGAACTGATAATCACGAAATGAATGTTTTTTCTCTTTGTTTGAAAAGTGAAAATAAATCTTTTGTTTTAATGTGGCTAAATGTCAAAACTAACTACTACTTCCAATCGATTACATGGTCAATTTCTATTCAGCATATACAGATCACTGTTCAATAATCACAAATCATTGATCAATGACCTATTTAAATAGAGAGCTTAATAAAGTAAACGAAATAAAACGCACACTTAAATCACAATCAATTCAACCATTCATTTTCCGAGTCCTGTGCAAATCGATCAAACATGAACGTATACGTAAATTGTAAAAACTGTTTTCAATTAAAAGTTTTTCATTTGCTAACAAGCTAGAGAATAATCATAGTAAAATTGAAAGTGCAAGAATGAAATGCAAAAAGAAGATAAAAATGACTTACAGCCAAATCATCAGATGCAGATCGCTTGCCAAGATGTGAAGGATATTTGTATAAGTCAAGTTTGCGCAATGCTTTCAAGTCATGCTCTGCTGATTCCGGCAAGTGTAGATAATGTCGCCAGTTAGACGAATCAAATCCCCAATGGCAAATATGCGGTAGTTGGCGTGCAGAATGAGTATGAGAGACAAATTTTTCACCAGTAAATAGATACTTGCACTCACTGCATTCAATTCTTTCTTCAATTGGCAATGATGGAATCAATGTTCCACAACAACCACCAAAACAGTCATGTACAACAGGAATTGCATCCTTGACACTCGCACTTGGTAGTAATATATCTACATTTAGTCGATGCCCACTTCGTTGTGGCAATAACTGGGCAACTAAGCGTTCTGCATCACTTTTGGTCACTAAACCACAGCTAACAGCGGTCATTGGCATAACACCAGCTAACTTCAGTGTGTCTAGTTGCTGATGACTAGCAACAGAAATGTGTATATTCAAGCTGACAAAAAGCTCGTTGATGTCACTCATTGCTACTCCATGCAATACCACGCTGATTATTTGTGGAAAACATAGTCTGCATTCGCCGCCAATTACGAAACAGTAGATGAGATGACCGTTCAATCGAGTGCTCTTCAAACTGCATGATGCGTGATCTGACGCTGCAAGCAACGGATTTGGCTGTACTGGAATCACTCCACGTAGTCGTAAAGATAGCTCCTCTAGCAATACATCGTCTTCCGACTGTCGATCTACCGAAAGCATCATTGCCTGTTGTTCACAGAAACTATCACTCACACTCCTTTCTCCCTGTTTTTCTGTTCCTAACAAGAAATGCTCAATACTTTGCAAGCAAATAAGCAAGTAAGAGACTTGTTAACTACCTCCTACCGATCACGTAAACGTGAAACGTTTTCCGCACACACGTCCCTTTTTCCTTTCTGTTTGCTTCACTTCGTTTCACATGCCGTTTCACGTCCCTTCACTAGTACCATCATTAACCAACCCTACACTTGACTATCCACTAGTTGCACACTGAGACGTTAAGGTTGACAACGCAAGGATGCAAGTTATCGCTGAGACACACACAACACTGATCCTACATGGACAAATGCGCGCACGCTCATACACATACTCACACATACGCAATGGGTCGCTCTATGTTATGTTTATGCTGCCTCTTCTCTGCCGTCCCTCTCGGGTAGTGCGCACTTACTCATCTTGAGACAATGGCAGCAAAAGAGAAACAGAAGACAAAGAGAATAAAAAGATACCTCTTGCTGATATGCCTTGCAGCTATGCCTTTTTCTCTCCTCACACAATTACATGCGTGTCTATGCATGTCCATGAATGTCTGAACTTATCATGTTAATACATCTATAGAGAGGTGGAACTATGGGAAATACATAAAAGGATGACTAGACGGCGGTATGTCTGCATCTAACAATCTGGTGTTAATATTTGCCATGTTGACATGTAGACATTTACAGATACTTACACACATGCGACGCAATGCAGGCAGGTAGACATACTAGACAAACTCGCGCTCATAGACAGACGGAAAAGAAAAAGGAGAGGGCAAGTTGTGTGGGAAATGAAGAGAACATTTTGTCTATCCTGTCCATACCATTAATATAACATAAGTCGGTTAGAGCGTGAGAGCAGACTAATGATTTCGTGCAGAAAGAGAAGAAGGGAGACACGCAGGCTGCACGGGATGTCTGCTCTCACGCGCTGTGCTTACATGTAATTAGTTGCCTCGCGGTGTGCGCTCCATTAGTGCTATTGTGATTGCGTGTGCTCCTAAGCTCTCGGGTAGCTAGGGGCACCTTGTTTGTTGCAACTTACTGACCTAACTCTCGTAGGAGTAGGCTGCAGCTCCTCTGCCATCGCTTGCTCCTGAAGTTTCATGGAGTAGAGCTTATCGTTGCTCTTGAAGTTCCGGAGTTTGCCGTTGCTTGCTCCGGAAGTTTCGTGGATTGGCGCCGTTGCTTGCTCCTGAAGTTTCATGGATTGGCGCCGCTGCTTGCTCCTGAAGTTTCATGGATTGGCGCCATTGCTTGCTCCGGAAGTTTCATGGATTGGAGGAGCTTGCCGCCGCTTGCTCCGGAAGTTTCATGGATTGGAGGAGCTTGCCGTCGCTTGCTCCGGAAGTTTCATGGGTTGGAGGAGCTTGCCGTCGCTTGCTCCGGAAGTTTCATGGATTGAAGCTTGCCATTGCTTGCTCCTCAAGTTCGAAGGATAGGAGCTTTACGTTGCTTGCTCCTGAGATTTCGAAGGATTGGAGCTTGCCTTTGTTTTCTACTGGGATTCCATGAACACGAGTTTGTGACTGCTTGCTCCTGAAGTTACTCCTAAAGATTGGAACATCATCATTAATTTCGATTCAGAAAACATCGTGGAAACGGCGTCTTAACTACCGACATAATTTTTGCTTGCCCCTCAAGTTACGTGAGATTGATACCGCATGGTTCATCGCGATTCAGAATTAATTACTACATGCTCGAAGGATAGGAGCTTTACGTTGTTTGCTCCTCATTTCGAAGGATTGGAGCTTGCCTTTGTTTACTACCCGGATTCCATGAACACGAATTTGCAAATGCTTGCTCCTGAAGATTGGAACAACATCATTAGTTTCGATTCAGATTCTGCTGCTGATATCAAATTTTTGTCGCTTGCTCCCGAAGTTTCATGTTATTGAGGCAAGATGAAAAGTTTTCATCACCAATGCTTGCTGTATTTTGCTATTGACACCTAATGTGAATCACTAGATTGGATTTTAACTTGACCAGATATCTCACGTTATCCAAAATCAGCGCGATTCCAACTCAGTTACGATAGAACTACACGTGATGTGTATCACATGAATGATATAATGTCTCATTTAACGATAATTCGTCGCAATCACGCAACCAATTCATCAATCAAGATCTGCTCAGCTGAATTGAATCCAGATCATCATGGCTCATTTTAATCCAGTTTTTTACTTCGCATGAACCGAATTCAAGACAACTCAATATAATTCATGTCGATTCTACTCAACTCCAACTCAATTCACTTCAACTCAGTCTGCTCAACTGAATTTGATTTATTTTCTGGTAAAAAAATTTTTTTTTTGTATTTCTGTACATTTTAACAGTCTCACTCTCACAAATTTATTTTTTATTCGTTTGCATTTATTTATTGTAAGTACTGCACCGCATTTCTGTTTTTATGGCTACTGTCCCTCTGTCGCTGACAGTTGCTAGTAGTTGTGATTGATGATTTTAGCTATAGTTTATTGTAATGTTGTACTGTATTGTTTTAATTCATGAATTGGTGCAGCATATCGTGTTGTTAACATATAGCACTTTCTCACTTTCAAAGTTTTAAGATATGTATTATATAATTTATAATCGTAATTTGTGATGAACTCTATTATTATTGTTTGTGATCAGAAAATTTCTTTATAAAATCTCATTTTATTGTAACATATAATTAAATAATAAAAGATCATTAAATCGTGTTGTTTCACATCTGGTGATAATTGTGAAAAAATCCCTGTTGTAGAAATGGTTGTAGAAAAAGTGGTTATGAGTGACATTTCAGAAAGCAGAAAAATTGAAGTACTAATGACGATTTCATTTGAGTAAGTCTCGTCGCTGGAGTTTGGTTGACTTTCTGAATAAGGTAGGGTGATGGCACAGAATTGCATTATCTGTTTTAAACTTACTGGCATATTTATGAATTCGGTTGTAAATTGCAACCTGTCCGAGTGTAGGTTCACTCTACTTCACTGCACTTCATGTTTCACGGAGTTCTTGGTAGATTACAGATTGCTGGAGCCTATCTGGTCTGTTACGTACTACTCAGTACCATCTTTGTCAAAATAGGGCGAAAACAGATTGTCACTCTTTTCTCCCGATTCCATTTTTATGATTTTCGTACGAAGTGGCATTAAATGGCAGCGCATGATGCATTGAATGTGCTGATCAAATATTTCAATCGATAAGCACTGATATGAGTAAAATATATGTAGAACAAAATTCTCATGATCATTAATGTAACCATCAACAATTATTATTATCTTTGCTGCTTGAGAAAGTTATCAGATATTAAAAAATAAGTTGGTGATTATCCCAATTCATTAAGCATATGAAATCACTTATGCTTGTAATTGACTTGAAGATGAAAGAAACTTTCATTACAATTGGATATTACAGTTTCTTTAATAAAAATCTTTCTGAAAATGTTGCAACCAATAATTGCAATAATTCACCTGTTTATTTGGCATCAGAAGTACCATTTTCATTATTTTTTAATTGGTAATCCAATAAACTGAAGAGAACTGACATGAATTAGTTGTAGTAGCTTAATACAGACTGAAGCATAACTGCATTATTTGTTATTAAAGATCGTAAGAAATAAATAACTTTTGCAAACAGCTTTACATGCTAGCTTTCATTTCTGCAACCAATTAACCCTCCACTCCTAGCTAAAATTCCATTTTTCTTTGCTGTTTACTTCACCTCGTTCATTTTGACTGAAAATATATTTACCCATAACGAAATGAACATTCTAAGCATTAAATTTTAAAAAATGATTACTTTCGTTTGTAATATATCAATGATAATTAATTGTAAGCAGCTGTTATCTTAGTAAAAACTTGCTTGCAATTTAATAGCATATAATCTCAATAGACTGATTCTTCTCTTCCTATTTTTATTAGAGTACTATGCTAAATCATGTTTAACTCATCCTTTACAAGCATTTACTGAACTGCTTTGGCATCTTTTAACAGGCCATAATTTACATTTGCTATAAACACGGGGACTGTTGTAATTGCAGTGTTGTTTAGTCTTGCAAATCGATGCATATGCAAATTTAATAGATGAATTTGTTGGCATGAAAAAAGATTGGGAGATAGAGCATTTTAACGAATGCAAGACTGAGTGTTCGCAGTTTCCACAATAAGATTGATTACGAAAGTAGGTTACGGAAATGTAAGTGGTATACTCAAGTTGTCATCTCGCGTCCTAATTAACCTCCTAGTTAAAACCAAATACGACTGATGAAAAGCTGATGTGTGTATCCACTAATGTCATAACCTCAATTTCTTCTTGTCATCAGTACGAATATTTGAGATTTCTAGATTACAGTTATGTATGTACGCATTCAGTACAATGTGTGAAGCAATGTAAACGCAGATATTAATCATGCCACTGCTTCAAATTAACAATGAAGTAAATTTAAGGTTGTGAACTTTTTGTTGACTTAATATTTCGATGCTTTGTGGAAAACTGATAGAAATTATTATTGATGAAGCAGCATTAACAGACGCGAGTGAGACAAACATCGTTCTTTTTTCATGTTAAGAACGTTTGATTCACTGTCCTTTACTTTTAAAAGGACAATAAATCAAAAGATTCTGACAACGATAATGTATCACGTAGAAGTTTTTAATATCAGAAAGAAGTGATCAAGTTTGTTATTGTCTCGCTTCCCGGTCATCATGTATACAAAATTTTCTCACAAAATTCGGACCACACCCAAATTTTAATTACCCATAAAGCGCGTATCCCGAGAAATACACATCGCACACTACCCGACCGACTTTGCTTCAACAAATGCCAAGACAATGCTGCTCTTTACAAATATTCTTCGAATTTATTTTCAATTGGCGTAAATGCTTGTGCACACCTATGCAGGTCCAATGAAAAACTTGATAAACTGATTCTTTTTAATCAAATTTGATCACGATGTAATACAAGTAATCGGAATTTTATTAACGTCTGACATCAATTATATTAGTCACACATAGAAGGTTAAGCAAGTAATAAGAAATAACGGTTCAGTACCCATAATAATCGCTTCTATTTCATACATTTGTATAAATCAAGTTCTTACCATGCATTTCCTTAGAAAAGCTTCCCATTACTTCAAGCATAGAGCAGTATAATGGCTGTCTCAGTTTTGAAACTCTCTAAAGAAATATTGACTTGTATACCTAACCATATAAGACACAAATTTTAATAACATAATTCGAAATACACAGAAATCAGCTTACATGAGTACTTGGAAAAACATTTGTCAACATAACAGTATATTTTGTTGAACTGAAAAATGATAAACATGGATAACAGCAACAAAAGATACAAAGAAATTTGTTGCTATACGATGACGGTGATCCTGATAATGATAAATAATAGGCTCAGTCCTTTTTGTATTTATAACAAATGGTCAGAAAGAAGCAAACTTTTTGATTAATCACATAAATTTCGATTTTTTCTCTCATTCACGTACCCTATCTTTTTTTCATTTCAGCTTAAAATCTAAAATCAACATTTCAGAATTAAGCTTATACAGATCCACTGCTGATCCAGTGCTACGTATTTAAAAAATTTACCGGCAGAACCTTGAGATAATCCATTTCACATTATATTCCGCATATGCCGTAATGAAAATGCAAAAAAAAGAAAATTACTAAAAAAAATGAAACCAATAACACACAGTAAGTGAAATATCTGCCATTTACAAATTTCCCTTTTAAATAAGATGAAACTGAAAATAAAATTATGAAATAAATAACCATACAGTAAAACAGGAAGGACAGAAAAATTGTCTAAATTCGACTGCCTATGGAATATGTTTTATTCTAGCAATAAAATAAACTGCAATAGGATAACAAACAAATACAGTAACTATTACTAGTCATAATCGAGCAGATATTGCCAAATTTTAAGCCCAAAGATACATCATCATGACATAATCTAAAGCAAAAATTGTTAATTATAATATTTTAAACAAATATTCCTTCAAACATAAAATATTGATTCTTCTTTATATTAAACTGAATACCATAAAGTCGAAGTTTATTCAGGAAGTAAAATTTCCATGTTGAGTACGATTAGTGGGTAAAAAATAACAATTTTTCAATTTTCTCACTTCGTCGTTCCTAACCAGCTCATGATTTATTTCCATCAGCGATGTTAGCAAATCTTCACTTTCCAGAAGATACTTCAAATATGAAATTATGTCCAAGAAAAGCACTGACAAAATGAAATACTAAAATCTTGCCTGAAAGTACTTCACAGCAATTTCACCCATTACTTCCTCTAGCCATCGATTCATTCATTCTTCTAAACACTTTCTTCTTTTGCCATCAGTAGTGGATTGATATATTCAAAACCTTCGAATTCAGTCTGATCAATCTTCTCGATGACGTTCCTGCAATCTTTTTTCAACGAATTTCATCAATCCTTTTAAAATACAAACAATATCATATCATTTCATCTACTTCCTTTTTCTGCTCAATTCTACTACTGTTGCTAATGAAGAATGTAATGAGTTTATTTACTTCCTCTCAGATGATAGATGGTAAAACATTTGGACTTCTTTTTTTACCAAGAACAGTGCCGTATATTTATTATTCTAATTTAAAAAAAAAAAGAAGTATAGGACAAAGATCAGTGAATTTCACAGAGATGAGGTTGAAGAAGTAGACGAATGAGTTTCGTATTTTAAGCCCAAAAAATAAAAGCAAGTAATTCGTAAACATATTAGTAATCCGTCCAACCTTCTTTTCAGTATCAATAACTATTACAATTTCACACTTTTACTCTCTTACTTGCATCAGTTCCAAATAATGGATAACTTTTTTGCACTCTTTTTTGCACTTCTATATTTTTTACATTTATATAAATGAAGAATGTTTGCTATATATATATAGCAAACATTTGTCCTGACTTTCTGATAAATATTCCAATTGCATCATCGTCAAGTATCTCATTTCCCTTTTCCTATGTCAGTAATAAAAAATGAAAAAAAAGAGAGACACCACCTTTTAAATAATAGAAGAAAAAGTTGAAATCATTTATCACTCCGTTTAAATGTACTTTTTCCCCATTATTCTTCTCTTCAACATTACTTGCTCTTTTTATTTGTGCGTGCGAAAGAAAACAAAACATCTCACAAATGTTCGTAAGGAAAATGTTACGCACACATCAAATAAAAGAACGGACATTCAAACATACTCAGACTCTTTCTTAACTCCTCTTTGTCATATAAAACAACTGCAGTTTATTTTCATTAACAAACGATTTTCAGAAAAATGAAGTTAGATCACACATACATGTCTTTTTACAGCAAAACCGCCACCCTTAGTTTCAACAATAAAACTGCTCACTGCAATAATAAACTATATGCATTACATGTGCGATAATGAAACCTGCGAAAGCTCCTTTACGAATCTGTCAATTTAAACAACTTAAGTAAGTAATGAAACGAAGCAATAGGGGACCGATTCTAAAAATGAAATTTATGAAAACTCACGGATCATCTGGTGTTAAGTTCGGAGCTTCATCTGTGAATGTAGTATCGAAATGCTGCAAATCGCGATCGCTCGATACGGATGGATTATAAGGGGGCGTCACTTGTCGTGCTTCTAACTGTAAATTCATAGACTTCATCAACAAATTTATCTGACGACTATTAATAATTAGAATATAAAACTTAAATATGCGGAAAAACAAATTTGTTCACATGCATAATACAAAAAACAATGTTCGTTTGTAACAATAAGTAATTACTGTCAGTGCTTTTTTCTAACATCGTTCATAAGTAAACAAAACTCATTTGACATCAACTATTTGTAATTTAGAAATAATGGAACAGATAATCACACAGTTTCCAAGACTAACTTACCAATTCCCAATCGATACTCGTCCGGAAAAACGTATGATTTTTCATTTCTTCTAATGCTTCTTCGATATTTAAACTACAACCTAGTCGTTCACTTGGATCCTTCAAGAGACAATTTTCAGAATAAATTCAAGATATGCCAAGCCAGACATAAATAAATAATACATTGAAAGCTCTTTCAAAAATACTTAAATCAAAAACACGATATCAAAGTTGAATTTGATAGATATAAATTCTTAGCTTTCTCCTGTTACCAAAATAATGAAGTAGTGAAAGTTAACAAAATAAGAATAAACAAACCTTATTCAAAAAACCTTTCAGTATAGTGGCAGCCTTTACTGACAGTGACCTTGGAATCCTTATTTGTTTCTCCAATATAATTTGGAACAAGTAATCTTCAGTATTTTGTTCTACATCGCCAACTATACCAACTACGTCAAAAGGTGAACGGCCAGCCATCATTTCATACATCAGTACACCAAGTGCCCACCAATCTACGCTGAATCCTGAAATAAAATTTACATTTCACATATTTTAAATATTAAGAGAAGAGAGAGAATAATTAAAATACTATTATTAACGAAAAGAAATAAAATAAATGTTTTCTGGAAACTACCCTTTACAAATTCTGCTTATAAAGTAAAAAAGGAAATTTTCTTCCGCTCATAGTACATTATCTAGCACAAAAGTCAAAATATAAATCACAGAAATGAGTTCCACAAGTGAAAACGAATGAAAGATACTTTGCACATCTCTGTATCTATGATGATGGTGCATATTTTAACAAAATAAATGTTAATTTCTGAATATTAGCAAAAACACGGGTTTAACTAAACTAATAATAAGTTAAAATCAGAAAACCAAGATTTTTACGTTTTTAATTCCACAATTTTGGATCTGCAACATTTAAAAAAGAGCAAATTCTGGACGTCTAACCCAATGTGAAAATATTGGCATGAAAAAAATAATAATATCAAACTGAATGATCATGAAACTCACCGTAATCCTCTCCTCTTAAAATTTCAGGAGCAATATAATTTGGTGTTCCACAGAATGTACTAGTAACATCACCCGGTCCGATATTCTCCTAAAGTTTGTTTTCAAAAATTACAAAAATAAAAAAGATCTTCCTTTCTAGAATAAATCAAACTAAAACGTTTGTCTTCTGTCATAAAATTATTACCACACAGTGTGCATCGCAAAAACTATCTCCAAGTAAAACAGTTCTCCAAAAACTATATTTGCAGTAGAAATTGTCGATGAACCAGAAATTCCTTACAAGCCTATGGAATTTCCAGTTATCTAGATGATTAAATTGATAAACGGCTTAAGCACCAAAGAGACGTAAGGTTTATTTGAGTACCTTGCACATTCCATAATCGGTCAACTTGATATGTCCATCAGCATCTATTAGAACATTATCCAACTTCAAATCACGATAAATTATACCGCGAGAATGTAGAAAATGCAACGCTATTATTATTTCTGCAGAATAAAACCTGAAACTCATCTCAATTGAAAGAGCAATCAATTATACGATTAAAAACATCCATGAATATTTGCTAAATCATCGATTACCTAGCATGATCCTCAGGTAGTTTACGTTGTCTTTGCATATGGAACATCAAATCACCACCAGGTACAAATTCAATGACAAAAAATAATCGCGAATCAGTCTAAAAAAGAATAAATTAGTAACAAAAATTTTTCCATAATTATAAAGTGGAGACAGCAAGACAGAAAGTCGCTCTGAAAATAAACATGACCTGAAAGCATGAATGGAGTCCAACAAGAAACGGATGATTTGAAGCTGTTTCGAAGACCGATTTTTCTGTTTGCACCCAATCAATATCCTAAAAGATGCATTGTTAAATATTTCAAGTCAAGCCGCTTACTCCTGATTAAAAGATTCAAACGAAACATAAATCATCCGAAAACTTCAAGAAATCACCTCATCATCACTGAACATTTGCTTTTTGATTATCTTAATTGCATATACTGTACCAGTCTTCTTATGCTCCGCTTGAATAACTTTTGCATATGAACCTGAGAAACCAAAATTCCTTTATTTGGTTTATGATTTTAGAAGTGACAAGAAATTAAAATCAGAAATCTAAAGCGGCATACTAAATTATATTATGGATCAATTCTTTCGTTTTACATCTTCATATTTCTCACTAAGAGTCTGGCATTAATCAAATCATAATACTGGATGCTCTTCACCATAAATAAGAAAAAATCCTCACCTCTCCCTATCACAGTTAAAAGATTGAAATCATCTAATGATACAGTCCATTTCGAATCCTTTGCTGCATGACGAATCACTGAATCTTGCTGCTGAAATAATAAATTCTGCAATTTGCGAAATCCACATGACCCTTTACCATTCCCTCAGAACAAAATCTAAATTCCGAAAGGATTATGAATGTTTTTTGATTAATTTTCTGGGCAACCTATATCAAGACAATGAACAATGAAAGACAATGAAATTAAATCCCTTCATAGCGCTCATGTATTGAAATATTCATGAATACACGAGATCTAACAATCAATTCTAACGTAAGAAATATTTCCACTACTTTTTAAAATTTTTTGGTGTATTTTTTAGATAGCATTTCATAAAAAATCTTTAGTATGACTAACAACAGCATTATTCACTGCTTCGATTTCAGATTCCTTAAATGCTTGATTATCAAGCCCAATACGTTCCATAGCTGCTCCATTGAATTTTGTAGAAATCACAGGTACGGAAGGTGGAGATATTATTACTGCCTCACTACCATTCTGAAAATGAATAATATTATTCAAAAAAGATTCAAAAATATATTGACAGGTGGTAAAACCCACATCACCACATGGTTGTCGCACAGCCCGATGACACTTCTTATGGACGCAAAGACGGCAGTCAGCACAACGGTAACCCTGACGTCCAAGACCCCAGATGTAATCGTTACAAAAGAAGCACTGAACTCTTCGATTTAGGCGCTTAGCTTGAAATCGATGTCCATTTACATGATAAAATTTTTTCCAACGACGTGCACCGCGCCGATATACCGTTTCTGTTAAATAGATTAGCTTTAATCGTTTTTAAATAATAGATTCTCAAACAATTCTAGTTACTGTCTCTAAAAGTCGATATTAATCATTACTAATAGCAACAATCTTTCAGGACAAAGCCTTTAATTCGTTCAAAAGTATTTCTTTCAAAAACTCAAACAATAACTAGAATCGTGGCCCATTAATTTAGGAACTAAATTTAGCAAGTGATAGAAAACTGTATAACAAGTACATATAATAAAGAACTTAATAAGAACTTTTAAAATTATTTAACGTACTATCTTCTCCATTACAAGGAAGACCAGGCAGAGGAGGAATACCAAGAAAAACATGTACGTTAAGTTCTGCTTCACCATTTGCATGTAACAAACGTATTGCTTCATCTAATTCCCTTTGAGATGAAATCGTACACGGATCACCTACATTGGTATAGATGAGGAGAAAAAAAAAAGGTCCTGAGTCGCAATTAAATGTAATGATAAATGATCTCGACTAACATTTGAATTCACTGAAATAAGACAATTTTTTAAAAAATCATTTTCAGTCAAGCTTTAGAAATCAGAATGGGATGATTAATCTTTGAATTAACAGATAGTTAAGTTATTAGAATGATCAAGTCATTAGAAAAATTGACCTTCTTCATCAATCCATTTGACAGTAATAGGTTGATTTTGAGCCTGTTTGCATGCCTCACGCAAATTGCCCAAAAATGTTTCCATTCGTAATGGAATTTTGGCATACAAGACTAATACCTCAAAATATTCTATTCACTAATATTGCTGCACTTTTTTTGAAAACTTGTATGAG
This sequence comes from Thelazia callipaeda, assembly GCA_900618365.1. Taxonomy (NCBI): domain Eukaryota; kingdom Metazoa; phylum Nematoda; class Chromadorea; order Rhabditida; family Thelaziidae; genus Thelazia; species Thelazia callipaeda. Next base: position 47,951 of record UYYF01004526.1, read on the forward strand.
ATGACATGTAAATCACATATAATGAAGTGAAGTATAATGCATAATTATCTAAAACACATCATAACAATTCCAAAAAGTTGGAGTTTTCAGGTAACATTCAGTTCACAAAAGAATGACAAACTATGACTGTTATAAAAAATTTCTTACTTGTCCTTGAAACCGTGTCTTCAATTTCACATCTTCCTCTGCCAAACCACCTTCATTAGGAACGTACATGATCGAATTTGATTTTTATCAACTAGAATGGCAGCTTTTACAATAATCACAGCCCAAACAATCATTATCGAACTTTACTATGACATCGACAATCTTTATCATTACCATCATAAACTTTCAATAATCATTTAAAGACATTTAAAAAAAACTAGCTTAAACAACTAATAAATAGTTGGGCAAGAACTTTTTGTTTAGCTTGATAAAAAGTTTTCCTAATCTGTATCAATATAAAGAATGCAAATTTTACATCATCAAATTAAATCAAATTAATAAAAGTAGTTCTCTTACACTATTAAATAACTGAGAATTGATCAAAGCCAACACTTGTTGAAAATTCGTAGCCAAATAATTCAGTACACAGTAAATAGCAAAGACATAAGTAAATAAATATCACAAAATAATCCAAATGAAATTCTTCATTCTGCTACTTCAAACAAATCGATTCAATGTAGCTTTTTAATAACCTAAATATTCACAGTTTGATGAAAATTCGCAACTAATTATGACGACAGTAACTAAGCAAAAAAAATAACCAATGCAAAAACATGCGAACACTGAAGTCATTTAGACTGAAATATTATGCAGTGCAAAGAGGTAATGAAAAACAAGCAATAACTGAAAACTACAACTTTTCTATATATTACTTTGTAGTAGTTGCCAGAATAATTTTGATTTCATAGCTGAAAGTAAACAAAGTAGATACTAAATTTTAGCTGACTTATTTTTCTGCAAGAAAAATGATAAGACTAGACATGATGATGAGTGCAATGCTCATGATAATAAATATCTGTATATCAAAGTATCATGAATAGATATTTCAAAAAAATTTACTATTAAACTATTTGACACCATCAAAATTCAAAAAAATTTATTACAAACATATATATATATATATATAATAATAGATAAGACAGATACTTCTATATCTGTTAGAGCCGTAACGATGGCTTAACTCGTGACTGCATTCATCTTCACTTTCATGTCAATATTTTACAACAACTTAAACCTGCTCATATCAAACCAAATGTTAGCAAGCATTCAAGTAAAATATCACATACAAAGCTCATAAAAACTACAGAAAACCGTATCAAATGTTTTGTGCGATATGTGATAGGCTTGATTAAGTTCAAAATGACCAAAAAATTTGTCCTTGAAAATCATTAATGAACTACTTTCATGCCATAAATCACACAGCAAGCTGCTTTACACAACGTAATGGTCGATACAACTAAATTACTGATCTTCAGAACGAAACTACAGCATATTGTCTAGGTGAGCACAGCTCGAAAAGTATCTCTCGAAACATACAAGTAAACGTATCCATAAATACTGAACATAAATCGATGACTTCCTTCTTGTACCTACATGTAATACACCAGGCGTTTCTTCACCATCCAATGAATCAAAAAAATCCGAACCATATTCAGTATTCAGTTAATACTAAGTCAAACATACTCTTCAATATTTTATCTTAGTAGAATAATCCTCACGAAAACCAAGTTGATATTTTTTCAGTTAGTCACACTTCGAACAAAACATGCAATCTGATAATAACAACGAGACCTATTTACAGCAACCGAAACAAATGGAATTGACACACATCTCCACGAGTACAAGGTATGCAAGTTTCCGAACTTCCAAATTCATCCGTTATGTTCTTTCCGTAACGAACTACTGTGAAAGTTTACGGCCGATCATGTCTTTGACTTCATTACTACCGGTTTCAATACTAAATACCACGCATTTACTTCATCACTGCTTCCTTAAATCTAATACATGACAAACCATACTTCCAAGTACATTACATGAATTACAATACTGCCAACTACCAAACGCACTACCTTACTTCAACACGAAAAAACCTAATACCATATGTCCTTTACTATAATTAAACTTTTCGATCAACACCACTACACCTCCTTCTGGGAGAGTGATGCGTAAAGCACAGATTCGTTCATCTAATCCCAAACAAGAGGTACCATCCATATTATTAGCACAGTACGTAGTCATAGTACTATTTCGAAAAGTGGCTAAATTAGCACTTTAGTTATGAGTTCTCTCTGCATTATTCGACAAGCAAAACATATTCTGTATACATGCGGCAATATTAGACAGATGGTGAAGATGATCAATGGAACAGTTTGTGATGACCAGCAGTCAAAATATCTTAACTAATTAATCTGATTTTAAGTAACGAATTGTTCAGGCAAAACTGTAGCAGAAGAAGATAAAGTCATTCTGCCAAAATATATTCAAGCCAGTAACACCTCCGATATCTAAGATTCATTTACCAACACAAAATGAAATCACAATTCAAATCTCTTCAAGGCTACAAATACACAGAATAACATTAAGTAATATGAATTTTCTGCAAAAACTAAAAATTTATTTTTTGAGTTGCAAACAGTTAGCGGAATATATCGATAAATCAATAAAATTTAATGATTAAAAGAACATCCAACGATAATTTTTAATGTTTTTCGAAGTACGATTTGCTATCTTTCACTCCAGGTTTGATCGTATCATCTCCTGGATGCCAATTTGCAGGACACACCTAAAATCAAATATGAAATTTAGATACCCACTAAACACATCTTAATTTAATAAATTATCGAGCAGCACAAGAAAACTTTACATGAAGCTCAAAACAAAAAATTACTTCGCCATGCTTATCAACAAATTGAAATGCTTGAATTAAACGCAAAGTTTCGTCAACGGATCGACCCACAGGAAGATCATTAATTGTTATTTGTCGCAAAATCCCTTTCGGATCAATAATGAATAATCCGCTGTAATTCAACTTTTTGCATCGCTTCAATTATATGTAAACTACATGGGAGTAACTGTTGTTTTACACTCGTAAAGAAATACCAAACACATAAAAAATTAAATACGATTCTCATTTGCGATCGGCTTTGCTAATTTCATGCTAAGTAAAACACTAATTTCGCTGTAAAACATCAGACAGGATTACTTAAAATTACAAATACCGATATGCAATTCCCTCATCTTCCTTTAGTACGCCATATGCTTTGCTAATTGCATGATTTGTATCAGCAAGAATTGGTATATTCATTTGTCCAAGACCGCCCATCTTACGTGGAGTATTTACCCAAGCAAAGTGTGAAAAGTGGGAGTCAGTAGAGCACGCCAAAACCGTTACATCCAACTCTTTGAAATCAGCAATGCGATCAGAAAATGCAATAATTTCCGTTGGACAAACAAATGTGCTGAAAATTAACCTTTCCAAATATAATAAAGTTAATATTTCTCTCCACAACATAACCACTGCAATAACCACATAATTTTTTCATGGAATAAGCATAAACAAGGCTAAACTTACAAATCAAGTGGATAAAAGAACAACACGATGTATTTGCCTTTGAACTGTGCCAACGAAACCTCCTTAAAATCACCATTGATGACTGCAGTTGTTCTAAATTCAGGTGCTGGCTTACCAATAATTGCTTTGCTCTCGGCAAGAGTCATTTTTTTCAGTAGCTTATAAATCCTAAATTTACAATTTACAATGCCTTAAGTGTAAATGAGTGCTTACAGTACGCGATGTTCAATCATGTTCACAATTACTAACTTATAAAGCCAAGCAGAATAAATGCAACAATCCTAAAGTTCAATTTCAACAATTGATCGTTGTTTTACAGAAAACTGGTAAAATTTCGAACCATGTCCTTCAATAACTAATCAAAAAACTAGAATAATTCTAACGGTTCAAATTATCACGATGATTCTTTGAAACACCAGAAAAAATTAGCGTGCATATTGTATCTTGAATCTATTACTAATTTTAAAAAAAATCACTCATGTCTCAAGTAGCTGCAATTACTACAGACCTGAGTTTGCATATTTCAATTCTCGATGACACTAATTTCCTCACTCTCCTGTATATGTTATCTCAACAAATGATTTACTAAGTATAGTGTGTTAAATAGAGATACAAATTTCTATCAGTTACAAAAAATCGCAGTGAAAGTCATATATCGTTTACAAAACTGTGCTCTAGAAAAAGTATAAGAATAAAATTTAAACGAATCAGTTCTGTAGTGATTACTTATCAAGTTTAACATTACGGTTGACACAATTCAACAATGAAGAATATTCGAACATAGAATTAGAACTGTGTGCATGAACATTTAGGTGAGACTATACAACTTACTTAAAATGTAAAATGTACACACAATACATAAATTACAAATGCAAACGCATGCATAAAAGAGACAACTTCTTATCGAAATCGATGCTCACTTGAGTGCGAGACACTGTACAAGGGAAGAGATTGCAACACATCCCAACGCAGATGCGTATATGTCTGTAAGTACGATGAGTATACGTACATATGTATGTATATATATATGTACGTGTATACGTGATGGGAAAAAAAGAGAGAGAGAAGGTAGTGCAGGGAATTGCAGATTACATTTCAAAAAGGCACAGAAGGATGACAACTGAGGCAGACAAAGAAAATTGACATTTCATTTTGTAGAATTAACCAAAACTCATGTGTGAGAGGAAAGAACGCGTTAGCAACAATTGATGAAAGTACTAATCAATTTCTTTTCTGCAGATCATATATCTCAAACCATATGAATGCAGCTCGTTTTTACTTCTGTATACAGTGACTTGAATTGCCATGAGAAATGAGAACTAATTCACATACATACGTCAATAAAACAATAGTACTAAATATAGTTTTCTCATGCATAATCTACCATTTCTATCAAATTAAAATTCTCTATGCTTTTCACTGCTCAGACTTGTCAAATTCCAAAAAGAAAACACTCGAAAGCAGTAATATATACTTCGTTCCTCACAACAAATCTTCAGTTCATTGCATGTCGGAACAAGGAATCTCAGTGCATTAACTAGCAGATTTTCCTTCATAATTTTCCAAGCAATAACTTCGGGTAGCAACAAAACTACTAATACAATATTAAAGAAAGTGTGGGATCAATCTTTTAACTAATTACCTGATACCAATCCTTATTCAAGGTGAAGAGCGTAATTCTACAACGGTGATGCTTACCATGCAAACATTACTTTAGCTTGGGTTTGTGTGACAATACTGCAATCCAGCAAATAACGTGACGCATGTAATGACTAAACTCCCCGTCTCTGAGACATAACTAACTTTAACTGCAATAAGCGGACCGCGACATTAAGTAATGAGGCCCTTGGACCTCATAAACGCAGTTCATACAAAACTAGTTTCCCTCTCCCATAGTTGTGAACAGTCTTACAACATACCAGCTATAAACTAAGCAAAAGTGTGGGAAAAACGCGTTTAAAAAAAATATACGTTAAAAAATCAGACCGCCCTCATACATTATGCATCAGTGTTAGATTACAAACACAAGTAGGATCTACCTAAATACATGTGCATCATCATGCAAACAAGGGATCTGAAGAATTAATTCTCTACGACACTAATTTCCTATCTCTTCTGTTTTCGTTCAACATAACAACTTCAACCGTAATATTCAAGAGTCGTTCCACCTAATTTTCTAATGTTGTTATTTTAAATGGTATACAGAACTAACTTTGCTCTGATGTACATTTCCGTAATGAGAATTTCAGGATTGTGAAAAAACAATTTGCGAATTGACATTCTGGTTACTGTGCCCTTATATATGCAGTACACATAGCATCAAACTTTAAAATCATATAAACCAGCGAATGAAGGCATTTGTTTGTTAGTCAACCAATTACTCACGCAAAAGTACTCTGACAATAGTAATAAATCACATTTCTATTTATTTCAATACTCCCAACTTCCTTCTAAGGTTTCCATGGTATCATTCAACACTTCATTTCATAGTTAAAAAACAACCACAGAACTGTCAACTCTCAACCTCAAAATTTTGGAAAATTAGTGACTATTTACTGAGTAAAATAGATACATCACATATCATTTCCAGCGTGTAAAAGGGAGAGGTTTATTACATGTCATGCAATGAATTTCACAAAAACACTAACTACCTAGAATAAAAATGAAGATTACAATGCAGAACTTACGGCATTTTAAGTAGAATTATTACTACCAATAGAGAAATGAGAAATATAACAAATAACTTATCTGCACAAGATGCATTTTTTTAGACCGTAACCATGACTACAAAAAAGACAAATTTTAGTAATAGAGACTGAGTGCTGAAATCGACCTTTCCGGTAATTCTAATTTTTTTGCCTTTTTATTAAAGATCATTGCTTCTCGATAGATCTTCCACATTTCACTCGTCCTCACCAAAATGAAATCTATCGTGCTATGTTCCCAATATACTAAAAAAGGCTACTTATATCGCAAAATTAATTCCTTAGAACAACGGAGTTAATTGTGATGAGTTCTTGATAACTCCTACTTGAATTACCATAATCTTAACATCAAAATATTTTACAAACTATGACAAAATATGATAATCATAAAACAGCCCTCACCATGGCAAAACAATAACTAAATTTCAACTTTTAAAAAGCATCAGGCCATGAATTTACCAATTATTCAGAAACTCTGTAAATATGCTAACTTTAGCTTTACCAAAAACACCTCTGCAATATTTATCAACTCAGTTTGTCGCATTCCCATTTACTTACTACTGTTCCTGTGATTCTCCATAAACAAAAGGTTTCTGTTGCTCGAAGACATTTAACAATTTCATGTAATTTAAGTGCCTAGGTTATTCAAGTAAAAATATGCGCTACCAATTATTAGCTTCCAAAAAGCTTAAAAAGCTGCAATGACTATGCCATTATCAAAAAATAATCAAGATTTTCACGAAAGCCATAAAAAGAAAAATATCAAGTCATTAGCAATATGAAACACAATTTATTTCAAGTTGAGCTGAATTAGCTCTAGGGCACTGCAAACAGTAAAAATACTTAAGTGCTGTTTGGTCTGTATTTCATGGAATTAAAATTTCAGAAAATCACTGATCGAACAGCGTTGGAGACTAAGGACATAAAGAACTTGAATCACTTTGAATTTGTATCTACTTTAAGATTTTATCGCAGAACAACTGCCCAAGAAACTAAAACTAACCAGCCGTCCAGACTTAAAGTGAAATATTTCACTTCTTAAAATCTGATACAGCCTCCTTCATTAAAGTTTCTAAACGATTAGCAAAATTATCCATAGTAAAAATAGCTCGAACTCTTTTACGACCAGCATCACCCATAAACATAGCCTTAGCACTATTATCGACAAGTTCCGCCATTTTCTCGGCAAATGAGTTTGCATCTGGATCCACTAAAAACCCAGTTTCTTGATCAACAATGGTTTCGCGGGGTCCGCCACTATTTGGTGCTATCACACAACATCGCATATACATCGCTTCTATGGGTACTATGCCGAAATGTTCATTGCTAGATGTGTATAATACTGCTAGTGCACGCTTGAGCAAACTGAGTTTCTTATGGTCAGCTGAAAGAAAAATTTTTGTCTACCTTATGTTCTAAATAAGTTCCGTAGAAAAAAAAAATACAATATGTAGTGAACCTTACTATGAAACATACATGGTGATTTCAAGAACAGATACTGTTCTTTAGATAAATTTAAAGCAGCTGCTTTATTTTCCAACTCAACAAAATGCGCAATATTTTCTTCATTTGAAAGATCATAACCACCGGCAATAATTAGAAAACAACCTTGATAATCGACCTCCGAAATTTTCCTTTTGAGCAAGTCTAAAATCAGTCAATATATAAACCTCAAATATGATAAGGAATATAAAAAGGTTCATAATAGAATAAATATAAATTCAAATACAAACCAAATGCTTCCAAAGCTAACGCAATATTTTTCTTCCTTTCGTATCTGTTTATCGACAAGAAAACATGCTTCATTTCTGATGGGATTTCATTTAAATCAACAGTTTCACAGTTATCAAAAAATTTGGTATTTAATGTTGGATAAAGTACATTGAGACGTCGACCACGAAGTGATGGAAAAGTTTTATTCACAACTTCTTTTGTGAATTGACTATTCACACACAACGAATCCGCCATTGTCATTGTCCAGGTCTGAAATTAATAAGAGTATAAATAATCGGTGTCTACAACCATAGTAGTTTTTCAAACAAATTTGAATCCGTTCAAATCCAGACATATCCGTCAATACTCCCTGACTTTTATTCTTGCAGTTCAAGAAACAAATAAACTGTAAACAATTACCTTTTTAATAATCAGCTCAACACATAAAGACAGTATAACGATTTTACTCTATGATGTGAAATCACTGTATTACAATAAAAAAACAGCGTAGAACAACAGTTATCCGCAGAATTAAAATAAATTGAAAAACTGATGTAGTCACCTCAAACGAATCGATAAAGATGCGATATAACTTTTTCGCCATACCTTTCCTATCCGTTAACAACTGATCTGGATAATGACAATAGAAAATAACTGGTGCGCTAAACAAACCAAGCAATCGGAATATTCGGAAAATGAGCAAACATGATGAAACCTGAAGTCATTCAAATACGATAGTGATAATTTGACAGCACATGCCAAAAACGTCATATGAAACACATGATGAGAACATTAAATTAGCTCTTTTCTTTAACAAAATAAATCCTCACAGAATCACAAAATACAAGTTCTGTTTTCTTTAAAAATATGCAAACGTATAAAGCTGCAATACACATTCTGATATAAGAACACAAGGCATATCCACTTCCAAAAATAGATCGTGGGAATACATCAACAATTTTAATGTCTGAAACAAGAATGCATCTGAAACAATGATGCTATTTACTATAAAAGGCTACAAAAGTTATGGTTCAAAGTTTTTTGATAAAAACGAATAATACATAAGGAAATTAACCATATTTCGGTGTTTCAGAGAAAGAATGTTTTGGATCGTAATGATTCGTTACAAATTGTACTTGATGTCCATTTTGTTGCATAGCAACAGCTGCATCCACAACTAGTCTTTCTGCTCCACCAATCCCCAAATCTGGATGAATAATTACAACATGCATATTGAACTTCCACCTGCAAACAGTAGCTGAGACCGTTAAAAACTAAGCATATAAATAATTAAAATACCAATAAAAGTAGTGAACTGTTAGTAGTACTCTGTTAGAGTAATTAAAATAACCTCTTTAACTTGTCTACCTCACTCCATACTGATGATGTGAACAAATTCAGTTAAAACGATTTGTTGAGTTGCAGAATGAGGTAGAAATCTGGTTTAAGGTATAATTTGCTAAAAAGAACGTAGCGGTTAAGCGTGAAGGTAAAGCTTGCGACATTATTGAATAATTTTATATCCGCTATGAGATGGTAACTGAGGCTGATTATTCTATATCTTATCTTATCCAGTTCTAATGATCTAACTTATTCTATGCATTTATTACCAGAAAAGATTAGCAATAACTTATACGCTAATTTCATTGTGAACATTTGCTTACGTTTGATGGTTCATTGTCCATACAGATATCATATATGTTGTTTAGTAGTGTTAGATCCTTGTATTTTACTGTTTAGCAATTTAGATCCTTATGTTTTGAAGTTTTAAGTTAATTGCTGCTTGATTCTATGTGTATTGCGTCACAACTTTTCTAACTCAATGCTCTTTCGTGCTATTTGAGTGTCTTTCAAAGAATCGAGTCAGTGTCTTTTGATGCAGGGAAAAATCTATTGTAAATTTAGCCTTGATTATTTGAAAGCAGTGAACAACTCTTTCCTTCACAATAAATGTTTTCTCAGTCATCCCTTTTCTGAAATCTATTCCTTCATATATGATTTCATGTGCAAACTTAATTTTTTGTCATTAGATTTCATCTCATTAAGAGGAGTTCTCTCAGCGCACTTTACAAATATATACGTGAATGAGATCATACAAGCAGTCCAGCTAGAGAATTGAGTGCCACAAGTACTCAATTTGGCTGCGTTACGTGTGTCGCTTCATTTTATAAGTTATTTGCATATTTACGATATTTTATTGCACAGTTTAAAAAAATTTTTTTTTTCGAGAAAACAAAACAATAAAACATATTGTTTCAGTGTTTAGTTATTTTCTGACCTTTTCTATGGCATGCCAATAAAAACGAGAACAGTGCAACCACATAGCATTTCATTCTATTGAGCATTCAAGGTACACGGTCGCAGTATGGAGCAACAATCAGTATCAAAACCTCACCAGGTTTCTGCTTAGTATTATTCCTTGCCGTTCAGGTCATTTGCATCATTAGCTTTCTTTATTCTTCACATCTAATTTGCAGGATAGTACTGTAACAGGTTTTGCTGAGCTAGGATTAAATGTGTGGCTCTGCAAACAGTTATTGCGTCTTTCAATACGTAAGCCAACACCTGTACAAGTAATTATATTAATGCAGCATTTTCAATTAATTAATTAGATCTTTTATTTCATTGCGATAGTAGGCCATAATAAAAGAAATAGTAATGAAGATCAAAAACATTTATATAAAATTTTTTATGGCCGCAACTGAAATTCTAAAGCATCGTAATTTTTTTTTAATGTGAACTGTATCCCTCCCATTCTCGTCGGTGAGGATGTGCTGGCGTGTGCTAAGACTGGAACAGGCAAAACATTGGCATTCGCTCTACCAATATTACACAAGGTTTTTTATTATTAATAATGATTAATTCCTAAATATTAATATGGAATGAAATAATGTCGAGTTGATATCCTATTTATTATTTCTCGTTCAGTATTCGTCGTATACTGTTTGTAAAAATATTTTGTTTCCTTCTGAAAGTGAAATCGCTAAATGGTTACAAGATAATGTAATTAATTTGAGTTTCTATATTCTAGTTGGCAGTTGATCCCTATGGCGTTTGTGCATTGGTGCTAGCTCCAACACGAGAATTAGCAATACAAATTGGAGATCAATTTACTGCACTTGGTGCCCCCATTGGTCTTTGTGTTGGAATCATAATTGGTGGAGAGGATCGTACAATTCAGGGAAATATTTTGTCTAGGTAACATTCTCTCAAAAAATGATTTTTAGAGCTTGAAGTTCATCAATTTTTCAAATTGACAGCCTGTATTCATGTATACAGGGTGTTTTTCAGACGACCTCATGTTATTGTTGGAACTCCTGGCAGATTAGTTGATCATTTGGAAAGTGATGCTGAAAACGCTGGAAAGATTTTACAAAATTTGCGATTTTTAGTACTCGATGAAGCAGATCGTCTTTTAGAAGGGCAGTATACTGAGGAAGTCAGTATTGTGTATAATTTGTGGGAGAACTGTGTTACTAAAAATTATGCCTTCCTTCTTAAGGATGAGCCTTTTTGATTTCTGCAAACTTGAATTTATTGCTTATGTTTAGCAAAATCAGTTTCTTGTGAATCTAAAATTTTGTTGTAACTCATGTGGTGTTGAGTTTCCTATAATTTACATATTATAACATGGAAAACGGCGTTAGAATGAAAGTTAGAATTATTGTGCTGTGCTGAAGTCTCGTATTTTGCAGTTAAAAACCATATTAAGTTTTTTGCCCAAGCAACGACAAACTTTGTTATTCAGCGCTACGATTACATCAGCATTGAGCCAGCTAAGTCAGGTAATATTTCACTCACTTTATAAAGTTTCGTTTTCATTTGGAAATAGTTGAACAAGTAGCACTTTGAAATAATCTCAAAGTCTTAAGTTTCAGGTATCTTTGAGAAAGCCCTACATGTTCGAAGATAAGAGTGAGGTTGCTACTGTCGACACATTGGAGCAGAAATATGTACTATGTCCACATGCTATCAAGGATGCATGTTTAGTGTACGTCGTGAAAAATTTCCTAGAAAAGAATCCAAATAGTTCCATCTTGGTATTTTCTGAAACATGTCGAGAATGTGAAGCACTTGCAGTTATGTTCCGTGGATTGGGCTTTCAGGTTACAATTAGAAGTTGTAATTAACTTCCTGTATTAAAGAAATAACTTGTCCATGTTTCAATAAATCGTTTCTGACAACGTCTTAGACATTCAAAAGGAATTTTTAGTTTACATTATTTTGTGAGTCACTTCGAATTATGTAAACTGAAATATTCTGCAAAATAGAATTGCATTTATAGGCGGTGTCATTACATTCACAGATCAAGCAAATGGATCGAATGTCATCTCTAGTTAAATTCCGGTCCGGTCGTACAAAGATTTTACTGTGCACTGATCTTGCATCACGTGGGCTTGACATACCTCAAGTATTTTTTCATCTCCAATAGTAGAAAATTTTTCTTGAGGTCTAATTTCAAATGATATTGGTGACTGAGAAACGATTGTTACATCCGGTTTCTGTTTGGAACTCATTTAACTGGGGGTACAGATTTCTCGATTATTCAATATTTTTCATAAAAGTTAAAGTGTTTATCATTTTGTAGAGAATTTCTGAATTTATTGGCTATCTACATATGAAATTGTAGGTTGATTTAGTTGTTAATCACAATGTTCCATTGTATCCTAAAACGTACATACATCGAGTTGGCCGTTCAGCGAGAGCGGGGAGATTCGGAATGGCACTTAGTTTCGTTACTCAGCATGATATATTCTTGTTGCAGCGTATTGAAGCAATAATTGGAAAAACGTTGCAAGAAATCACTCTTGATCACAAAAAGGTTATTGTTATTGCGTTTTTCAATAAGGGTATCGATTTTTAATAAGATTAATCTTTATTTTATTTGCAGGTAGAGTGTTACGTTACTCAGGTACTCGTAGCGAAACGAGAGGCAGAGATTAAATTAGATCAACAAAATTTCGGTGAACAGAAGAAGAAAAACAAATTAAAGGAGCTTATCATGGCGGGTTTAGATCCTGATGATATAGAAGAGATTCTGCATGCTCAATGCGACCGAAAGTGAATTTCTTTATGCTACGAAATCGTCTCAAAATTTTATTTTAGTAATTTTCTACCTGCAAACAAAATAGTGATCGTTCTCACATGTGATTATTTCAGTGATTTTATTGTTTGGATTATTATCGTTTATTGAGAGTCTATTCTTCTAGTCATTAATTTTGACTTAGTTTTTCTAACGTAAGTGATTACAGGAGAAAAAGAGGGAAAAAAAGGCGTCGAAAATCACTAGTCGCGATTGAGAAAGAAAAGTCAAAGAAAACAAAGAATAGTCAATTACATATTGAAAGTGATAGTTAGTATAATATTTTGTGATCAGTTCATCCAAATTTACCAAGTGATTAAAGATTCATACTTTGTCTAATTATGCTAACGATGATTGAATGTTTTGAATATCTTAATTTTGTAGTTATGGCAGATAACAGTGTAGTAGCAAAAATTTCAAGCAATTTTGCAAATGTTTAGAAATGTGATAGATAGGACTTTTCGCTTCCTCAATTTGTTTCTGTTAGTTCGTTGATCAACTTATACATTGTTGTGTGGTTTTCGAACATAGTACTCAATATAAGTTCTATTAGGATGTTATGTCATAGATTTTGAAAACTTGCATGCACATTTATTAGCTGATATTCGCTGGAGATTTAACTTACTTTTTATTGTTAAGCTTTTATAAAAATTCCTTGCAGGCTTTTGTATTTGGAAGGTGTAGTGGCGGGTTATAGTTATTTCATGTAAATGTAGTAAATAGATGAGGTTTTAAGAAAAGAACATGTTATTTGAAGTATTAGGGTGAAACTGCCAATTTGGTTAAAACTCAATCTGCATATGAATTATCAATCAGGTCGAGGTATTTACATATCATGATGGTGATAGCATATATTCAGTTCAGTTTCTTTACTCTGAATTGAGTGGTTGCTTGGTTTGCGTGCTTATTTCCGTCAGTTTGTGGTCTTTTTGTGCATTTTTTTTTCAATGTGAAAATGTGTAAGCCTAATAATTGATTGATGGGGTAGCAAAATATGAAAACATCAAAAAGCCTTGCAGATTTCTTGGGAAATTGATCTGTTGGGAAAGCAGGCACTGTGTAACACTATTAAATTTATTTGGTTTTTTTTAATAATTTGCCTTCTCTTCAATCAATCCCTACTTTAAAAGTTGTTACTAAGTACTCATGTTTGATTTAATAAACTAACTCTAAAGTCATTCATTAATTAACGAGTATTGTAGTACGGAATATGTTTTGATAAATATATATATATATATATATATAT
>UYYF01004527.1:0-56517 GCA_900618365.1 Thelazia callipaeda
GTCTTTCGAGCTATACAATATTAGTTTTCAATCTAATATTATCAGTGTGTATCAAATTATTCCAGAAAATTAAGATGCAATTTTTCTTTCGAAAATGGCATTTAAACTTTGATCTCTGTAACAAATGTAAAGCAAACAATAGAGCATTTGTAGCCCCAGTTTCATGTATGTATAATATTGTATAATATGGTTATCACACAATACTGTACATTTATGAGAAATCATATTTGATTGATATACACGATCAAGACTTTAGATATCATGACTGCTTTCGACTGTATAGACATTTATTTTTAGCTTAAATTATGTGTGTGGCGCGTGTTTCCGATCTGAGCTTTTCGATGTTTTGCTTTGCTCTATTACTACATCCATGATATAGAAATAAGTTTGATAGAAAATCATCAGCCATAAAAGTCGATTCACGGCATTTTAAACGTTGAATGCTTTTGACGTCAGTGAATATAAGTGTTGCAATTAAATGATCGACTTCATTCATAATCAAATATAATGATACTTAATCTTTTGAACTCAAATTAATAACTAATGAATGAGAATGACTTTTTAAGTTCAAATTAAAGCAATAAAAATTCCAGATTATAAGAAAAAAGTAATCACAAATGTGAATTGATAGTATTTGAAATTACAGTGATTCAGTAGTAACACACGGTAATTTTTTTGTAACAGAAAAATTAAAAAATCTTAAATTTCATTTTTTATTTTTTCCCTTCAAGAAATCAGTTAAATTTTTGCCACTAAATTCACTATAAAATATTTTATGCAAATTTTTGTTTTATATTCAAATAATTACTGGATCATATCTCAAGAAAGGCTTGCGCTGCGTGAAACTATCAATTTATTCACTGCATTTTCTTTCATATCCTTTTGATTGGCAAAACTTTTCCATTTTCGATATCCGAACTATAAATAGTATAATAGAAAATACTAAGAATAACATAACCACTAATTACTTTTATAATCAATGAAAAATACAAAGTTGAAAATAATTTTTAAATTAGTTAAATGTAAGTATATCAATCAAATGTCTCAGAAAATGAAAGCTCTAAGAACTCAATCACAAAGTGTTGATTTGATACTTCAAATTTAAGATAATCAAATATATAATGAGCTGATCGTAATTTTAATGTTTCATACAATCCAAAAATTTTCAATAATCAGTTATGCTTGAGTGTGAAGCTAATTAAAATGAAATATTTTTAGAAGAAAGATTAATGAGTAAAATATAGCAAACCGCTTTAAATAAAATAAATATTTACTCATTTTAATAATTAAAATCATAATTCAATATCAGAAATTAAAAATTATGCAAAACTTTTAGATATTGTTGCTTACTTAGCATTACCACAATTAGCAAAACAGAAGTGTTAATCTTAACTTCCTAAGTTTAAATAATCAAACCAGTAAAGCATACTAGTAAAATAACCATATTAGTCAATTCAATTCATATAATACTTTAATTAAATTATTACTGATCATTTCAGAATTAAAAATCAAAAAATTAACCTATCAAAAATAGTAGAATCCTTCTCGTCTTGCATTGTTATCTTTGTTTCCTTTTGCTGAAATTTGACGTATGAAATTTTTTAGTAAAAAAAATTATAGTTTTTATTAATAAAAATTTTAATTTAAAATCTGCAAAAAATAATAAAATAAAAAAAATAAACATACATCGCTTTTTTCTTTGGCAGTTTGCAGATCGGATATAGTTTCATTATTTGCGTGACCTAAACTTTTCTTTAATCCCAACACAAAACATTTTTGCTTATTAAAAGCATTTGTTTTAGAATAAATTTTCAACCAAAAAGTCTATTTTTGCAATTTTAAAAACATTACTGGAAATAAATTACTTTTTATTGAGTTCTTTTTTGATTCCTTGGGTGGATTTTCTTTTCCAGTACTTTTCAACCTTAAATTGATAGTATTTATTTGAAACTTAATTTTTGACTTAAGCTATGCTTATTATAAGTTTAGGCAAAAAATAAAAATTTTCATACTTTACCTATCAATTCGCCGCTTTTTCCGTTCATTAATTCGTTGTCTTTCAAGATTTAATATTGAACAAAGTTTTGTGGTGTTTAAATTATTATGTGGAGCAATACTAACACATGCTAAAATGAATTTTATATATTAATTTTTTTACAATTTTACAAAAAATTATATTTTTATTTAAAAAAATATTCTTTTGGATTAAAAAAATTGAATATACTATAAAGTGAGTGAAGCAAAAATGCGTGAAAGCTGACCAGGTTCAGGACTTGTCATAGTTATGCGACATTGTCCATTTTTTTCATCATTATTGTTGTTTTTTTTTAATGACCTACATTTTATTGTTATTATAATCATCGATGCAAACTAAAAAAAGAATCTAAATAAAAAATATTATTAATTTTTTAAAATATTTTGCATTACTTTTTATGTCATTAGCAATTATGCATGCAAATAATTATAATTAGTTAAATATGATAGAATAAATTCATGCCAAAAAAAGTAATTTGATTATGTGCAATTTAATTTAATTAAAATAATTTTTTAATTAATATTCATATTTGATTACCTGCCAAAAAACATTAAACATAGTAAAATATGCACGCCAATCATTGTCATGATACTTCATATCGAGTAAAATATAACTTGACCAAAACAATTCAACAAAACTACAAAGCAACTGCATACAACCAAAAACTTTGAAACTTTCTGCAAATTATTTTAAATAATTTCAGGAATTTCAGTAACTGAATCAAAATTATTATAATTTAATCTATACTTAACCTTGAGTCTCTTAACTTATGTGCAATTCTATCTTAGATTGTAATATAAAAATTGATATGAAATAACTTTAAAATTCCATAAATTATGTCAAAATTATTATACTTTTACACCGATTTTTATTTATTATTAATAGAAATCTAAAAAATTGTCAAATTTTTTTATAAAAATAAATGCTTACAAAGTTTTTTAATTGCTATAATTATTACCTTCATACCAAGTTGCGAATAACATAGGCAAAATTGGAATGAATAAAAAAATAGCAAGAAGAAACATTGGCCAAGGATTTAAATATCCAATAGCACTTACTGCTAATGCACTAAGTACATAAATTGTGATAAGCATAGCCTAAACATGTTGTAAAATAAGCTAAAATCAGTTTTGATAGGACTAAAATTGATTATGTGCGATCTAATTTAATTTGAATAATTTTTAAATTAATATTACCTGTAAAGAAATGATCCAGTCAAATCGAGTCCAACCTCTTAATTTGTAAATATGATTATGAACATTTTTTTGTCCAACAGCAGCTTTATTCAAGCAAGCACGAAAACCACACCTTGACATTTTTTCATTTTTACTGTCTAAATTTAATAAATGTATTTTTTATCCTTTAAATATACATTCTAGTATAGTTGAAAGTTTACTACTTAAGTGAAATTTTATTAAATTTTAATTTTAATTAAATTATTTGTTTGTTTCGAAGTTTAATTGGACTGTGTTATATAATAGGTTATAATAGGTTACTTTTTGAAGAATGCCACTGTATGATAATTTAAAAAAATCAGAAATACTGTAATTATTGTACGAAAATTGAAAAAACTTACCTACAAAAAATTCAAAAATTCATCTCTGAACTGCTTTTGAATAATATTTTAAAATGTAATAAATATAAGTAACTGTTAACTTGCTTTAGATAAAACTCAATCTGAAATAGAAATACAATCTTTCACACTTTCTGAATTTTCAGACCTGAAGTCAATTGGAACTTAAGTATACCTCGTTTCCAGTCGCACAATTCATCCATTGGTGGTGTTGGTAAAGTTGAATTGAGCATTTTAATTTTGAAGCAAAACTTTGTAATGTTTGACATTTCAGGAAATTTGAATCTTTTATACTTTTACTTTTAACCATCACAATCAATAAAATTTGCATAAATCTTTTAATTCATATTGTACAGAAATAGAAATGATAATATTATGACCATTATTTTGTATTCAAACAATTATTTTTTCATTATTGAAAAGTTGGCATAGTTGAATTAATCTCATCAATGTTCGAACTTTTAGTAATTATTCCAACTTTTTGAAGCATTTTTCATTAAAGCACATAACTAAAAGTCAAATAAAGCTTTCATATATTATTATTGCATAACAAAGTTATTGTAATAAAAAGCCTGAAAATCATAATAAAACAAAAAAAGGACATACAACAGGCTGATATAGTTGAATAATTAAGAATACTTTTTATTCGTCACTTTCAATTGTTGAATTGGCTTTGCCTTTGACCTTTTTTCTTATTTTTCCCTAATTTTGTTGCATTGACATCTGCAATGCCAAAATATGCTAACAACATTTAAAAGTAAGAAAGAAAAAACAGAGTAATACAGTAACTTTATTTTTTCGTAATACAGTAACTTTATTTTTTCTATGACAAAGTTCATTTGCCATTGAAAAAAATAAGGTATCAAATTTTTTAAAAATCAAATAGTTTTTATTAAAAAATTTTAGTCAATCAAAATCTACATAATAATAATTTAACAATTTACTTATTTGAACCTAAAAATCAAAAAACTGGAATGAAATTGAACTATAAATCTAAAAATACCGAAGCATCTGCCACTAATCTCTCGTCTACAAGAATCCCAAATACCGTGACCTGCTTTCCAAGGACACGAACACGTTTCTACGGCTGGACAAAAAACTATCTCTGTAAAAGAAATCAAACAGATTGCTAACAAATATTTGATTGCATCTCCGAAAAACTATGACCAATTTGTACAATTGAAGTGAAATCAAGAAATGAGATGCTTCCATTTTTCTTTTTAAGCTCAAAAACCAAAAAACAAAAATGTTTTCAATTTTTTAGGCTGCTGTTTTAGCTTTGAATCTGCAAATACGTAATAATTTAATTCGAGTAGCATTTTTTAGAAATAATTTTAAATGTTAATTACTCGAGCTTATTAATATGAGAAAATTTGATTCTTTTTCAATAAGTCATATTAATTACCAGAATAATAAGGAATTTAACACGTTTCGTAGTAAAATAGGCAACGTCAAATACACGTGAAAACGTGTTAAGTTATAGACGGCGCGCATAATAACTTACTATCCATGTGACAAAAAGGGCAGTTTGGATATAAGTGTTTAGCTATGCAAACAGTGCATCTGGCGTAGCGACACTGTAATCTTTCTAAATTTCTCACGTATTTTTTTTGACATCGGCGATAGAAATTATATCCTCGACATGCATGTGCTGAAAATTTACGAGCATCTGAAGTATCTGAATATTTGAGAATTTACGAATATTGCAAGAAAATGTGTTATGGAATTTACGCATATGAAAGTCACGTACGATGTAATTTTCAAAAGAAAAAATTCTTGTAAAAAGTTTAGCAAAGCTTCAAAATTTTTATATATTGGTTAATACTAATGTAATTACGTAATGCTGAATACATATTCAATATTATTAATCTTTATAAATAGCACCGGTCAATTTGAAATCTCATTTTAACAAATTACAAAAAAATTGTTTTATAAATCTTCGTAAAAACTATTACATCTATAATATTCACCATGATATGAAAATTTTTAAATCATTGCGCATTTCAAAAGTTGTTTCAAATAATTTAAAAAACGTGTATATAATATTTTGACTATTAAAATAGCATGAGTAGTTGAGAGTCAAAATTAGCTAAAAATAAAAAATAAGTTTTCACGTCAATCGATAAGCTTCAATGATTTTAGCAATTAGATTCTTGATATAACATGCAATCATGACAGTTTGAAATAAAAATAAAACTATTAGAAAAAGATTTTTATTTTTTTGGTAGTTAAAAAATGTTAATTTTCTGGGGAGAAATTTTATTTTGAATTAAATTTTGAGACTAAAAGAAAGCAAAAAAAGACAGAAGGCAGAAGTTAAGATTATTATCTAAAACTTTTTAGAAAGAATTATTGAAATAATGCAAAATTTTTCTGACTGGACAAGAAAATTGCACCAAAAACATTCATTTTTCTTGATTTTTATCTATTTTCAAAAAAATTTTCAAGGTTTGATTAGTAAGAAATGTTTTTATTCTTTTATTTATTGCAATAAAATTGTAACAAAATTAATAATTAAAAAGTATAAGTTAATATGTAGTTTTGAAAATGCAAAAAGCTTAAACAAACAATGAAAAAATTTTTTAAAGAAATAAAATTGACCTTTGACAAGACTTAAGTTTTATGATAACTGTTATCTCACGTGAGCAAAAATTTACAAGTTACGTGTTTTATGCTTGAATTTATTAAAATCAAAAAATAATAAACAACATACGTTTTTTTCTTCTTTTACCCAAGAAAATCTCATTCTGCTTCAAATTTACTTCCACATCGTAAATGGTATTTTTACTCGTTTCTGTATTAATGAACTGACCTTTCTCAAGATCAAAACAAACTCGTTTTTCATTTAAGCTGAAATGCATACAATTAATACAGTACAAAGTTTTCACGTCAATCGAATAAGATTTGATGATTGAAAAATTGACTAACTTAATTTGGTAATAAATTATATTGCGCAGTAAACTAAGAATTTAACTTTTACAGGCTTGTCAAAGGTTAATGAATTGGAAGCAAATTGAACTTTTTTTAAAAGTTCACTTTTTTTAAAAGTTCACAGCGAAAATTTCTATGTCCCTTTTAATAATTTGTCTATCATGTAGTTGTACATTCCCATAATCATAAAGTAACCATTTTTGAGATTAACTTACAATATTAAAGATCAATTTTATGACCATTCTCTGTCCAGTAGTTATTAAGTAATTACATCGCAGATTTACAGATATTTGTTATGTTAACAATTATTTAAAAATTTTGTTGCTTATAACATATACATATATATATATGTAATCTTTTAAAAACAGACGCGTTTTTGAATTAATACACCATAATTTAATTTGAAAAGTAATAAACAAATATTAGGTTAAAAAAACTGCAAAAAACTTTAATAATTGTTTTTGACCTTTTTCAAGAAATGTTTTAAAATTTGTCTTACAAATTTGACCTCTCTTATTAATTGAAATATTGACTTACCGAACAATTTCATTGCTGCAAATTAATTGACTCTTAGCAAAGTTTCTTGAAAGTAACAAGACTGAAATAAGTCCAGCAAGTGCGATTAACATTTCATGCTGTTCCTGCAATAATTTTGACGTTTATCACTTTGAACCAATTTTTTTCGTTATTATCAATTTTTGAAAGCTCTGGCAGTGATGAAAATGTTGATATTACTGCAGATCTATCAAGTAGTGATAAACGTTTTTAAAGTATCAGCAAATAAAGGTGATAAATTTGAATATTTTGCAAAATTTCTAGTGAATTTTGATATTAAGAATAATTTGCTAAGCATTATACTTTGTTTACTGAGATTCATTTATTCATTTAAATTATTTATCTTTGCTTTTTTGTGCAACAAACCTTTTATTAAATGAGTGGATTGATTCAGAATAAAATTCATTACCAATTTTTTTAATTCACATTGTTTAAATTTAATTTCGACTTTAGTAAATTCAAGTTCGTAGAAGCTTTCATCTTTTAAGAAATCTAAATAAAAGTTAGATTAAAATTCACTAATAATTTTCAAAATTGTTAAATTCAAAAGTTTGCTTTTCGCGTAAATTTTCAAATTAAATTAATTTTACTAAAGTTTGCATTTTAAAAAAGCAGTAAAAGGATAAATTAATGTAACGTATAATTTATTGTTATCAAAATTTTATAAATTACAAACTATGTATTTTTTTAAAAAATTTGTAAATTACAAACTATATAATTAAAATTTAATTTTGTCCTTTGCATATTTTTTCAAATATTTAAAATTAAGAATAAAGCTTTTTTGATTAAAAAACAGTTTTCATTTCAAAATATTTAAAAATTTTTTGAAATACTAGATGTAGTACTTTTGATTTCAAAAACAAATGTGAATCGTTTACTTTCTGCTAAATTCATAAAGAATATATTGCAGCAAAAGTGTAGAAGTCTCATAAATAACAAATATTGAGCTTGAAATATTAAAAGAAATCAGGTTTTGCTAGTTTATAATTTTTTATGAACAAAATATAATCACAAACACTGACATCACTGATATGAAAAAATTATCACATTATTATAATATTCTTATAAAAACTAAAATCTTACATAAACAGAAAATTCGTGAAATGAATTTAAAATTTATTTTCCATCAATTTAGTGATTTGCTAACATTAAATTGATGCTATCACAAAGAAATCAAAATACAAATACAAAAACTATTCGGAATCAAAGTTTGAAATTTTTTCCCTTACTTTCAGCTATGCAAAAATTATTAGTAATGAAGAATCGTATTATTCAGATTCCTGCAAGTTTTCATTTACAACTTTAGCAAATCCAAGAATTAATTTAGACAAATACAACTTGATGAGCTTTTGCTATTTGCTTCAAACTTCATCAAATTCTTAATGATGTACGATTTTATTGTACAAAAGTTGTTTAACATAATTTTATGACAATTTATGCGACAAATACGTGATATTTGCTTACATAGCAAATTAAATAAGTCATAATTGCCAGAAAATTTACAATAATATGCTAGTAATTTAAGTTAAAAGCATTTTATTTGACAGAAAATTAATTCAAATAGATGTACGTAAATGAACCCACGTATCCAAAAAAAGAAAAGACTTAAAACGTGCAAACAGCTAACTATACCACAAAATATAAATGAATAAGTTTCAAAGTGGGTTATGCCTTCTTTTTTCATAGATTGCGATCTGTGAAATTCAGCATCAGTTCATTTATCAGAAGCGTGAAATCGTTGACATTTGTTGAATATTACCAAGCAGTGATTGATATTTATTCATTGCCATTTACTACCTTCTGAAAGACTGGTTTTTTATTCAAAACTTATTTAGTATTAAAAAATTTGAATAATTTCATATGTAATTTCATTGTGCCACTTATTTTGTTACTGTCAAATTTATTTCACAAGTCTTATCACTACTGATTACATTTTAAAAGTTACTTTCCATAAATTTATCGAATAATTAAGTATTTTCCATTAAACAGTATACATATAATTCTAATACACGTATATATATAATTGTATATATATACAATAATGAACATCACATATTTCTTAGCATCATTCATATTATTTAAATTTAACTTGTGTATTAATTAATATGAGTCTAATTTATTTCAAAACTTTTTAATAAATTTTAATTTCGACTCACTTATTATAGCTAATAAAATTATCAACTGACAATTTTCCGAAAATTGCTGAATTAAATTTTTTATTATATCATTTTTCGAATAATTTTTAATTTATTTTAAATTCTAACATTTTCAACTTTATTTTTCAATTATTTGTAGAATTAATTACTATATTTCAAAGTAATTTTATATTAAAAATACTGCAATAAAATGTTAACAAAATATTTAATGAAATTTTACTAGTCAAAAATTATGAAAATTGTTTTGTTTTTTGCCAATTCCCCAAAATTAGCTTCTATAACAAGAATTAAGGATATGAGTTTAAAAAATTATAATTTGAAAAGAAATATTATACCTAAAAAATTGATCACTTAATCAAATCCTTCTGTAGATAAATTTTTTATATGTTAATTTTTTTAAGTATATCAAAATCCTTAAGAACGTTGATCTGATATCACTCGTTGATCGGAATAATCATTAAAAGATGGCCTAATAAAATCATTTACTGATAGTCATCTTACGATATTCGATTACCATACACAAATTATTTGAAACAATTCGAACATTTTGTCATTTCATTTTCAATGATAATTCACAAAGATCAAAATTAGAAATAATTATTTTGTGACAAAAATTGAACACAAATAATTGCTACATTTATGGATGTTATTTTTGGCTTGGATTAGAAAAAAATATTTTTGTACGAATCAAAAATCAACTAAAATAAAGTAGCTAAATCAATGAAATTGCTGATTTTACAGTAATTTTTTAATATCTTAATTACTGTATAATAAAATTTAGATAGCAATAAGTGATAGTAAATGTCAATGCATTATTGTAATAACAACAAAATTGCTCAGATATATTTGGAACAATTAAAAAGAACTTTTTTAAATATCATCTAAAATAGATAACACTAATAGATCGAAGGCAATGCAAAAATCATTTTAAAAATTTTGAAATAAAAAATTATATAAAAACATTTGTCTTTTATTTTAATATTTTCAACAATTCTTTTAAAAAATATTTAAAGTAATGCAAAAATGTATGAAAAAATCTCAAAATCCATTACTGTGAACAAAAGTTGATAACAAAGTGCTACTTGCTTGAATAAACTTAACTTCTGAGAATGTTGTGTTTTTAAAGTTTTTGTATTATTTAGTTTGTTTAAATAACAATAAGCAATTTTTAATCACGTAAGAAGTCAAAAACTTTCACTGCTAAGTCAGTCGTGGATAAAGTAATAGTAGTAATACTTTTAAAGTGATTACGAGCACAGAATGATATAATTAAGAATTTATTATCCTTTCACAGTTGTAATTTTTGTATTTTTCATACTTTTTAATTGCTTTTAAGGTAATAATCGTTAATTTAAGTGCGATAACATTAAATGACCACAATCGCAACAATAAATTTTTTTTAACAATCAGATTAGAGCCTAAATTGTTGTAATCTTCAAACAATGACACTGCACAAAAACAGACAATCAATCGTAATTAATTTATTATTTTTTCAACATTTGCTGTTCTTAATATTATGCAAATTTGCTGCTGACCAATGACCTGACCTATTTAGGATTAATATGTAGAATGCAATGAATAATTGTTACTTAAAGTGTGTGATACAAAACAAAAATTTTAATGTGACTTTTTTTATCTAACGGTTTTGTTTTGGGTTTTTATAGTTATATTTGCCATAATAAATTTTTTCTTCAATGTCCCAATTGATAATCCAATCTAAAATTAACGTATATAAACATGAAAATTATTCTGAGATTGCACACATAAATTTGCCCTTGTTTCTAATCAATTAGAAAATAGTATGCAAATTAAAATGGTATCTAAAAATTTGTTCGAAATCATTATTATTTCGCTTCAAATCAATTTTGCTTTAGTATTTGTTAGCACTGATAACGAATTAATGGGAAATCCTGTGGTGAGTATTTTTAAAATTTTATTTATATGATACTAAAGCAGATACTTGACTCTGACCTTAAACTAAAAATCAATATACTAATTAATTAATTTTTAAAATTATGGATTAATTTACTAATTAATTAATCTTTTAAATTAATTTTTAAATAATTTATTTGTGAGTACCATCAGCTAGATAATAATTATTTATATGGTTTTAGTTGACATTCAATTTTGTGACAAATACATTTAGTACAAAACTCCAGATTTCTATTTCTTCAAAATTTAAATAATATTCACTGCCTAGTTTATCATTTTCAAAATATGTTATTTAACGTCAAAGGTGCTAAATATGCGTATATCTCGCGCATCCTGACTAAAAATAAATTAATTGCTGCTTTCTAGCAAATACTTTAATCTTGACTCTAATTCTTACTATTACTCTTGGTTTAAGTATTATTGATAGATAAGCATGAAATTACTCATTTATCATTGATAATAAATCAAAAACATTGATGATAATATGCACTTGAAAAAAGATACCAAAAATGTAAGTAAAACATTCAAAATAAAATAAGACTGAAGTACAAAATCTTGCTGAAAATGTTTACTTTTCAGTAAAAAATTCGCGATTAGTCAACAAATATTGAAAATTATAGTTTAATTTGAATTAAAATTTATTATTGGCGCATTTATGGGCAAAAAGTAGTAATCTTAGTTTGTGCTTTAAAAATTTTAAAAATAACAGCTTAATTCAATTTACGTCAATATTTAACAAATTCAAAAATTCAAAATAGTTGCAATTTTTGTGAAGTAAAAGTATTTTATTTCAAAAATAATATCAATGTAAGTTAAATGAATCGATAATAATAATAATAGAGGTATTTTCGTTCTAAGTGTAGTTCAGTCTTAACATAAAATGACTGACAATTACTTCCGATTCATTCTATTTGGCATTTTTTTTAAAATTAGTTTTATGCTCGATTAATATTAAATAAATACAATAGTAAGAACATACTAATTATCCTTAAAAGTGTGTACAAATAATAGCTTTGTTTAAGATTACATGCAAATTTCATTATTCCATTTTTTACTTAAAAGAAACTGTAGTGTGACAATTGAAACATTAGAAAACATACTGTTTAAAATTTATATCTTAAATCAAGTTTTGAGCTACATTTCCAAAGTTTCAAGATAGATTGTCAAGATACAATGGTTTCCCTCACATTCAAAACTAAAAAACCATTTACGGGTCGCATATACGTACGTGGATTAGCAGATGATGAACGTTGCTCTCAAAATTTTGCATCAAACGTTGATCAAAAAAAATTCTCAATGACTGTCCAAAATGATGATTGTACAATGCAACGACAACGAATTACTGGCAATACTGAGGTTTTGATTCTATTAATAAACGTCATCCTTCTGTATATTGGAATCCAATTTATTTTATTCTTGAAAATAAGCAAAAATTTTAGGCAATAATTTTTATTTTTCAAATTTTATACCAAATTTTATTATTTTCGACTTTTCAGAATTTGAAAAATTAATTTAATAATGAAATTTGCGCTGTATTTCAAATTAATTCATTGAAAATTATAAGCATTATAAATTGAAAAAAGTAACGCTTACAACTTTATTGACAAGTTGTAATTTTGGCAACTTTATATTTTACTTGATAAAAATCAAAATAATTCAGTTTGTCAACTACAACGGTTCATATATTAAGTAAACTTTTGTTTAATTTTATTTATTAAATTTCTGTGACTTCGTTTTATTAATTTTAAGCGTTTTTTTAAAAATATTCACAAAAATTTTTAAAATTTTGCAGGGAATTATGTTTTCAATTACAATTGTAATATCATTTCACAGTACATTTGTTACTCGAGTTGATAGAGCATTTCGTTGTGTGTGCTTTTATCGAAATATTAAACGGTTAACATCGGGAATAGATATATCCTTAATTAGTACTACAGAATTGATGGATACTGTACAAATGCCAACTTGTACATATAGTATTCATTCTGGAAGTGCTGAAGGACCTAAAGCAATGTTTGTCTTAATTTTCGTTCATATTTTTCAAATTCTTACCATTTATTTTGGCAAAAATTATAAAAATATTTAATTTATAATCAGAAATATTGTTGAAAGTTTGCGTTCATTATTGAAAAAATTAATTTTTTATTATAAATTGTAAAAATAGCGTACTTTTTTCAAAAGTTGTATTTTTTTATTTTTGATTTTGCTACTTTTTGAAAGAATTGTTGAAAATAAAAGCTAGATTTATATTTCTAGTAATCTGTAAATTTATTAAGCAAAAATAGATTAAAACTGGATAAAACTAATATTTTTTATAAATAAATGAGTTCAAAAAACACTATTAAAATTTATTGTTGCTTTGTAAATATTTCTAGCAATTAAAAAATAGAAAAATGTTTCCTTCAATTATTTTATTAAAATTAATTTTATTCTCAAATTCTAGAATATGTGAATGATTTCAGTTATGGTCAAGTTGGAGAAAAAATATATCATGTTTGGGAATGTGATGATAATACTCAAGGATTCCTTGTACATTCCTGCTTCGTTAATGATGGACGTGGAACACGCTTCGATCTAGTAAGTCCTCTATTTAAAAAATTTTCACGTCTTTTCAATTTTAATTAGCAGACCAAAACAATAGTTACTCATTTTTTGATTGGATTAATTTTATTTTTCTTGTTGAAATTAATAAACGTTAATGATCCCCAGAAAGTATTTCAGCTTGATTTAGATGGATGCACTCTTGATCCAGTTATACAACCTGATGTGCAATATGATTCTGATTTGACAAGAGTAAAAAAATTTTGCTTATCATTTAACAATGATATTGTACCAATCTTTTTAAAAGCTTTCAATTAATTAATTAATACTGAATAGACAGAAGTAATAAATCAGTTTTCATCTTAATAATTTGCATAATTTTATTAATATCAGAAAATTTTCAGGCAGTAGCCGAAACATTGGGTTATAAGTTCAGTGATACATCAATTATGAATTATCAATGTGTAGTAGAGTTGTGCAAAAAAGCTACTGGAGAATGTGAAGGTCTCACTCCACCTTCGTGTGCTAATTTTAAACGTCTTCGACGTGGATTACGTGCCAGCACTCTTAAGTAAGAACATTTGATACGAAATATTAGATTTTTTACTATTGACAAACCCTAATTTTACAAATTCAATCAAAAGTACTTTTTTTCCTGAAATTTTATAATAAAACTTGATTCTCCATTTCCAAATTTGAATATCTGAAAAATATTTAAAGCAATTGAAAAACTCATTAGCTGATTAATTTGAAGATCATATCACAAATGATACAGACAATCGAGCATGGTATTAGCATTTGGCATTTAAATCTTTTACAATAATCAGTATTTATCCCTTGTACTATTCACTTCGCTTAGTTTGTAGAATAAAACAATAACTGTTATGAGTGTCTTATAACAGTTTTATAGCGAGTGTATAATGATATGATTTAAAAAATCTATCATAAATTATATATGATGATAAAAGCCGAATTTAAAAATATTCGAAGAAATCAACTTACATCCGAATATTCGGATATAAGTTGATTCAATTTTGATAATACCATAGTTAATTAATTAATCTGTAACAAATTATTTGGTTTCAATTGTTTCTACAAATAAAATGTGCCAGAATTCAATTTTTTCTAAAATTATTCTTCGTATAATCTTGATGTCAGAACTTTTAGATTTTGCGAGTTCAAGGATTTAAAATGCATTTTCAGATTTATAACTCAGTTAATGCTTCTTCCTTTTAGATATTAATGAAATCAATTTGTTCAAATTTACAATCTAGCAATTGAATTTGAAATATCATCAAACATTACAAAAGTTGATCAGTTTAAAAATTTATTATAATAAATTATATATGATAGCAAATAAAAATAAAAATGGAATGTTAAAACACTCGGCTAAACAATAATTATTCCAGTACTTCATTAAGACGTAAATCACGCGAAATATCAGAAATACGCAATATTCATCGAATGGATTTAGTGGCTACACTAAGTATGCTGGATAATATTGAGGAAAGTAGCATTGCTGATGCACAACAGCCAAACGACTTAATCATAAAAGCAGAAAAAGTAAAAATTTGAAAATGTTAATAAATTCATTATAATGAACACTTTCAGTAAAAAGGTCACGTGAGCATTGAGTAGTGAAAAAATTCAGTTAGCAAATAATTCTTAGCCCCTAAATATCAAGAATAATTTACTGAACTAAATATAAAATTTTACTGATTTTTACTCTTCTGAAAAGAATAATTTACTGATCTGAATTTGAATAATGTCAAACTATGGTTTCACATTCTTGATCAAATTAGAGAATTTTTACTTCATAACTGCATTTAGTTTACAGATTCCCGATTCCATATTTTGATCTGAATTTCTGAATTAGTTTTATTATGCAAAATCTCAAAAATCAGAACAAATTCACCCTGTTCATTCCATAGCTGATTGATATCAAAGTTATTATTGAAATAAAATTAAACCAAAAGTAATTACCAAAAAAAGGTTGAAATGAGATTGTTTCATAAACCAAATGAATTTTTTATTGCAAAGTGTTGTATTTTGAAGGAATTAAACTCAAATTTGAACTCAATTACTAAATTGCTTTAATTTATGGCTCAGAATTAAAACTTCAGTTCAATAATAGCATGGAAAATGAAATGGCAATGCCACTTATTGCAACTGGACGAATATGTTTATCCTATTCTGTCCTTGCGATTGCATTTACAACTTTTTCACTATCATTCGCAACTTTGGCAATAATCATATCTTCTTTCTACAGAAGACATAAATATTGAGTAAAGTTTTTTATCTCAAAATATTACAAGATGCGAAATTCGAATACAAAACTATGAATGAATACAACTGACCGCAGCAATTTCAGGAATTTTTCAATTTAAATGAATTTTTTTTAAGCTCAAAAAAACCTCTCATAAAGGAGCATGGGAGGAACCCTAGGACAATCAGTGTTTATGATACGTATTCAAGAAATATTCATTTACTGTACTACACCTCGTTGTTTCAGATCAATGACTGCAGTAGATTAGCAGTAAAGTTCAGATGTCAAGAAGTATAAAGAGACGGTATGACGAGATAGTTCTCAGATGTTTTGAAAATGTTAAATTCTAGAAGTTTTATTTTTTATAATATACTAAATTATAACTGCAAATAAGAGTCAATAATGTCATGTCTTATTAAAGCTTTATAGCACACCATTTTATTTATACAATACAAACTTCTAGCTCGATGACGCTGCTAGTAGCAATAATAATAATAGGTGTTATTAATAATCATCTCATAACAAGAGCCAAGTTATTAATAACAACAAATATTTGCAGTCGCTAGTGATAATTAGTAATATTTTCTTAAACAGAAATTTATTTACTGATAATTCAAAGGTATATCAAAAAATATGCACAGAAATATTAACCTTTGAATTTATTAGTTTGGAAAAACAAGGCTAATTATCCCCGAAAATCAAGACTATTTCTGTATGATAGTTGGCAAAAAATTCTGAAGATATTATTGTAAAGTAATCAAAATAATGAAAGAAAGATTAGTGTCTGAATGACTGCTTTATATTCAAACAATATTAAATTATATATTACTGCTTGATTCGTAATAATTGCAATTAATACAGGATAACTGGCAGTGTCTTGCAAAATTATTCTTTCATTAAATGAATTCTATCATTTAAAAATCGCATAAAACAACACAAAACAAACGCTAATAACACAAATCTACTCTTCAAACAAATATTTTTTCTACATCTTAGTGAGACGAAAACTGATACAACTTTTATATATTATATGCATGAAAAAACTTATCACAATAATGTGAAATGATTATTATAATTTGAAGCCTTAGAATTACTATACTAAATGTAGAAAATAGTAGCATACTTGGTAATTGAAAATCTATAAAACAAGACACATCCATGTACATTACAATGACCGCCTGTCTATCGACACGTGGAACAGTCAATGAGCAAAATTACATCAGAAAATAAGTAAACGCATTCAAGTATATTTTTGAATTCTAAAAATGAAATGTTATGCTGTACTATATTGTATTAAACAAATTACAACAATAATACACTGCAAAGTTAAAGAGAAAAATAATCATTATATACAGAAAAAAGAAGTACAACAGTTTTCGGATTTTATAAACACTGATAAATTTTCCATTCACAAGCACATTAAGCAGTAAAAAGTTTTCATCAAAGGAGTCTTAACACGCCACCCACTAGTTCTTTAAAATAGAATTTAACGCTCAAATACCAAGCAGAAAAACCTTCCACTTTTTATAACATTATACGATGAAATTGCCTAGTGCATGAGCCTTCTGTCAAATAGTCTAATTTCAGAAGCGATATGCAAATCCAACTTTTTACCATATAAAAACCTATAAATAAAAATAAATAAAATGGAAAACAAGATTGGACTAAACCAAAGAGCTACAATCTAATTATTCCATCAAATTATTACTTCACTGCTGACAAAGTCTTAGATAATATCAGTTGAAAACTGCTAACTTAATGTATAAGAAAGTTGCTTATCACTTTTGTTAAAATACTATATAATATAAATAAATTAGATTTACTGAATTAATGTATAAAATTAAGCATGACTTGACGTACATATTACTATGTGAGTAAAAGCAAATTTAATCTATTCAAATACTTTCCAAATACATATGCAATTACTTCACGTCATCAAAAAGGGACCTGTACATATATGCAGTTTTAAGATGACAAATTACTAAAAAAATTGCAAAATTTTAAGCTAAAAATTGAACAAAAGCACTAGCTAAAATTAGATATAATACTTCGTGGACTCAGTAATGGCGGTGCGACTTCTGTATCTGAAGTATCACTGCGACATCGCTTTCGCCAATTCCGGCCATTAAAAGTTTTTGACTTGGACTTCGGACCTTCTTTTACGCTCTGCAAATTATTGCATAATTTTGCATATTTTTTTTACTCGAAATTGATTACAAGCAAAAACAAAATGTTATATCATGAAAAAAAAAGAAACTAAAATAAAGTAGTTCAATTCATCCATGAAAAACATTCCTCACACACAAATAATTTTCGAAACCTTTACAACTTTAAATTTAATGAATTTCTACGTTTTAAAATTGTTAAACTATTTTTTTTAAAACACTATCATTACTACTTATAAATTATACTACTATCAAAAAAAAAATCTTTCGCTTCATGCATCAAGATCATTCTGTACCAATAGCATATGTCTTCTGAGTAAATGAAACTAAGTCAAAAACTCTTCAAAAGCAAACTGTTCAGAAAAATTGATGCCAAACATATGCTCTGTAGCTGTTACGATCAAATTAACGAAAGCTGAAAAACATGTTTTGACAGCAGTGAAAAGTCAACTAGTATTCAAGTTACATAATTTGATTATAATACATAGAAGTCCAAATAAACGACATCGCAACTGTAATTCATGTGTTTTGATCGAGAACAAAAAAATAAATAAAGTTTCAAAATATCAAAAACGTGAACAATTCTATGCAGCATTTCATTTGAATACTGCAGAGAATGAAGAAAGAGGAATTTGCCTAGCGCCAATTGTCTTGATATCAATCTTGAGAAGAAAAGAAAGCAAAATCAGTAGCACAATTTGAGACAATGCACATTAAAATAAATCCCACCAAGAAATGTGGAAAATAAAAATTTGTTTAAAATTATTCATACGTGGTTGTTTATCATGCATGCAAAAATCTTAAGAACAGAACAAACCAACCTCAAATATAAAAAGACACTCTTTTTTACTAGTAAAAATTTGTAAATAAATGGGACTTTGCATTATCCGTACGACAAAATATTGTTTGAAAAAGTTTTTCAATATATCCAGTTTTTTAGATTCCATTAATTCCGAATGTAACCACCTAATATTTATAAAGGACAAACAATTGTATTTAATCTTCAACATATGCTTTCCACTCATGCGATATGATGCGAACCTGTGAGGTATCAAAAAGCGGTGAGCCAAGCAATAGTGAACATTCATCGAAACTTGATCTACACAGCAATTTTCGTCCATTCAGCAAGGTTATAGTATCACCACCACCATCTCTACCATCCTCCTCCCCACCGGTTGGTACCGGTAACCCTCTAAAAACAAAGTTAAAAATTTTCCAGCTTAAGTCATCTTTAAAGCAATTATGGACTTATTTGAACCTTTCATACTTCGATAAATCTTGTGATATTATCACTTTAATTCACAGATCCATCATGACAAATCTTAGGTCTACTACTTTAGAAATAGTATTATCTGTTTCTCCAAATAGAAAAAGTAAGCAAAAAAAAAGCAAACACGTCCTCCTCTTCCCTTGCAATTTTATTTGATAACAATCTAAATGTATAAAATACAGTACAGGCAATCAATTTCCGTGAATAATCTAAATAGACAGTTTTAAAATGTTTTCTGTCAATAATGTCTACTTAACGTTGCGGAATTTATTCCATGCCATTTTTCTATATTATAAAAACTTTAGTAATTTACCACTACTTCATTATTCGGATGGAAACCATTTTTCAACACTTTTTCAAACAGTTATTTTTCATGTCTGACTATATATTTTAATTACTTTCAATGGCAGTACCAAAATTAAAAACTAAATTAAACTGAATTAGCAATGAAAGATTATACTGAAAATGCACATTTAGCTAAGAATACAAATATTTATAGAAGTGTTGAAACATTTGGTACTTTCAGCAAAGCCAGGCAACTTCCAATCTATAAAAAATTTGTTCAAAATTCAATTTGCAAAGTTATGAACCGTAACGTCAAAACAGCGAGATATGAAAGAACTTCATTGAAAAAGGAATTCTATAAGAAAAAGGATTTTTATAAAAAAAAGGAATTTTATAAGAAAAAGCCAGCTTCAGTTCCACTTCCGGTAAATCAATCCAGTTTTACAAGAATTCAGAAATTTAGAAATCAAGAAACTGTCGACTGTTAAACTTCGCAAATCAGAAAAAAAAACTTTGACAAGTTCAACATATGCCAATATTGGCGAGTTCTAATGACCGTGTTTTTTAACATACCGCACCACAAAATTCAGCAAAGTATTAGTAGACAAGCGTGCACTAACTGTATTAGATTATAGTGTAAGTAAAGAAAAAAGCCAAATCACACTTTGATGCAACTCACAAAACTTCATAATCAAAAGTCACTAAACATGTGGTGACACTGAAAGATAAGAAAATCAAATGTGGAAATTTAGCAGAGAGAGATGAAAGCGAATGGACTTTACGAAAGATTCACAATTTCACGTAAATCCAATCATTTTTAAAAAATTCAGAGGATATTATTTATTTTTAGCAGTTACTCTTTTTGAATAGCTGATAATGAAGAACTGAAATGCGTGAAATGATATTGATTGTAAAAGAAAATTCGCTTTCAGAATGAACTTTAATGAACAAAATGCAGGGAATGTATGGATCAACAAAACAAATGACAGAGCAAAAGCACACTGGGTAACTTTTAGAGACATAATTACAAAGGTACTCTTCAGGAACCAGATCGGAAAAATAAATTAGTGAGCAAAGTCTGCTTGCTGCCTAGAAAATTGAGCTAGAGAACCGTATATGATTATACAAAAAATAAAAAAATTAGGACAAAAAATAAACTTTATTTCGAGAAGCAGAGTGATGCTTGAACTAGAATTAATGCTTAGAGCTTCTTTCCTGATGCCTACAGCTTGGAATGCATTTTAATCTGAGAAAATATCACATGAAGCATGATAGCTAGATTATATTTGTAAATGAACAACTTCTTAACAGCAAAAACTGCACTTTGATAAAAGCTAAAAAAATCTTTTGTATGAATGATTAAGGCTGATGATCATCACTGAATATTTAAGAACAATAGACTAGATAAGACTGGGAAAGTTTTCAGTAAATGTAAAAGAGAAGAAAACTTGAATCTTGAATACTACATTTATCGCTTCAAATAAAATAGTAAAATTCTTTTATTTCACTAATAAACTAGATGGCACCTACAAACCAAGTTACTGAATGATGCCTATAATCAAATCTGACATAACTAACACTGAATTAACAATGACTTCAAAATGACTTCACAGAGTAACTAAAAATGACAACTTTATTTCTGACCGTAACTAGGACCTAATTTCAAAAGTCCATAACAATGTATTGTTCACATAAACTGTTAAAAAATTTTAAGCTGTGGAGTTGAACCTAACAACAAATTCACTTGTAGTGAAAATAACAATGTATAGAAAAAGGTCACAAAGTGAAAAAATAAACGAGCTTAAACAAGGCACATTAACGAGATCTAATAACAAAACAGCAATAAGAAAAAAATAATACTTGGTAAAGTCTTCACTGCATGTTTTTAAAACAAACATAGCAAATTCAAACTGTACTACTACTAAATCTTTTGGATGAAATTAGAGTAAGATGAGAATATTGACTCCATTTATAGTAATAATAATAATAATTTCTTCTAACAAACTAGAAAAGCAGACTTTGTACTTGAAAATCAGTTGCGATTACAAGTTCACTAAAAATTGGAAGGTAATAAATAAGAGATACACCATATAACGAGTGCTATGGTGTTTTCTTAGTCAATATGTTAAGCTACCACTTCTAGCTCGAAAGGACTGCAGCGAAACAGGAGAACGATGATAACGGTGAAGCAACAAATGCTCTCGTTTACTGTCGCTTTGTACCTGTTCCCCTTTGCAATCCTCATTAGAATCGATCAGATGGAACCTTACCGCTTCTTTCTGATGCTGTCTTTGATACCCTAACTCATGATCTAGTGCTTGTAAGTTAGCTACAGTAAAACGATGAGGAATTTTTTCACGAGACCTGCTTCCTTTCGAAATCAGTGTTGATTTATAAGCCAGCAGATAAGTTTGGGCAGTGATTTCCAGATAGGTACAATCATCTCGTACAATGGCGGAAAAATCGGGTGTAAACGAGATCAGATTTTTTTTCACTGGTTCTGATGGCGAAACACCAGATGTGCTCAAGGAATTGCGGGAAAATGCTACTTGTCCTCCACTACCTGAAATCATTTCACCTATTAAATACTTGAAAACTCGATACAGATATTTTCAGTTGCACGGATATGATATATCAGAAAAAAAAATAACGAAGAATAAATTAAAAAAAGCAGTATACAGCAAAAATTTATAAACTAAAACTGAAAACAGTTAAAAATTAACGACAATTTTCAAAACCAACTATAAAAAAACAACTTCAAAGAATTTTTTGAGTTTATTTAAATGATAAACGGTGCTCCATCAAATTCGATTCTATTACCAAAGAAACCAAAAACAATGTTCCCAACCATAAGGATACGTTAATTAGTTGAATAAATAGATATTTCAAATAACGAGACAAAAACAGAATATCCAAGTCGATATAAATTTCATTCCAAAAAATGATATATTTGAAAGTTTCTTAACTGTGCTTACTAGAAGAGTGAAGATAAATACTAAAACCATGAAAAAATACCATGCTGCTGAATTTGTGCAGCTGCAGTACCATATTGTTGTTGAGCAACTGTTACTAGTTGTTCCAAAAACTCAGCACCGAAACAATGCCAAGGACCAGCTTCAAAGGTCATTTCATTCTGAAAATTAATATTAGGATAAGGCAATAAGACATATACAATTTTACACTATATACTTTGATTTCGACTTCACTTAGTATCATTATATGAATTACCTGTCCGATTGTGACCATTGCTCTGCCTTCCAGGATTAATATGAATCTTTCAGACGGCTCTTGTTTAGTATAAAGCTTTGCAGTGCGTGGTATTACAGTTTTAGGGTCGTTCATATCAGGCAAATGGGAAAACTCGACCTGGAACGAATATTGGAATATTAAAATTCCAGTAATAATTTAAGATATGGGAAGCGAAAGGGAATAAAAATATAAAACTTATATAGTATCATAGATATTGGAGCTGAAATCTCTTAAGTCTTAAAGAATCTACAGTAGAACCGAACAATATATATTTAAAAGATAACAATCATGTTACATATATAAATCAAGTCAATTCACACGGAGGTTACTCTTTTTTTCTTTATAATTGAGTCTGCGCTGGATCGTATTCTGGCAATCTCGCTGCACTCGCCCTGCACTCAGTTCTGCTGTGCTGATCTCCGTTGCTTAATCCTCGTAGAATCCACAACACTGAACGAATGAGATGCTTTCGAGCGTTTTCTTGAGTACTATCGATTGAATATATGTCTCAAATCAGATACACTGATTTCCTTCGCATAACGTTCGTGGAAGTTTTTGTCACTATTCCCAAGTCATTACATACGGAATTATTTTGGTCATCGCTGCTCCGAGTTTATTAGCAGTAAATCGTACTTTGGCTTCTTCTTGGTCTCGACTTCTGTAAACCTGTACTGACTAGTGATGCCAACCTTTATCAGGATCACTTCACGTCGCTTCTTACCGTGTATCATGGTATTCGGTAGATCCGCACTTATTTTTTTAGCTGTTCTCATTCGCGTATCGACTCTGATCTCAACGTTCTCATTCGCGACGACCTTCTGAACAAAATGGCTTTGTATGCACGGGAATGCTTTCAGACCATACTTTTACAGAGTCCTAAATGAATACATCGCAAGACTTTATTGTGTCTTCTAATATAGTCATAACATAACATTCTCTCCCACTGTGTTGCTAGATGATCTTCACACGTTTCCTCAATGTTCGCACATACCTTTCTCAGCTCCAAACATATTTCTATTTCGGAGGTGACAGTATCGCGCTTCATCTTGCGGGGAAATGCTTCCATATTGTAGCCATTTTGATGAAACAGCTATAGAAGAAATTTCATTCGTCCGCATCTTGTACAACTTTGCATAGTGGGGTTTCTTTTTTATTTCGCTATACAAGAGCGCCTTCTGGGCTGCAAATACACTTTCGACAGTTCGGTTTTCTACAAAGTTGTATCTTGTCTTAAGATAAGATAGAATAATTGCCAAGTACGTTTCTCTTGCTTCAAAATCGGAACTCTCCCAGTAGATATGGGCGCAGTAACTACAAGAAGATCATGTAGAAGCATAAGCTCACTCCTCTGTTCAACATTATGAAGTCCACGTCCTATCATCTCTAGGCAAATAGAGTCTCTCCAAACATGCAGGTTGGTTATGAATGTATTTATTTAGTAACTGCCTGATATCTTCGTCTATAGCTTTGAAATCTTCTGGTCCAATTTCAGCAGTCCAATGTAATAGTTGATTAAACTTATAGCAAGTTCATTCACTGCTTTGATTAAGTTCTTGCTGTTCAGGCTAGTTACTCTATTCTCACCAATATCTCCGCTCGAGCTAGTGCACCTTGCCCACCACTAGTCTAGTCTTCCATTATTCCAAGATATTTATACCCTTGAGCCCCTTCCAAAAACACTGCTTTATCAGTACATACGTCAGTATTAGTGGCTGACTTTGCTGGATCCACTTCTCACTCTATTATTTAAAGAACCTCAAGACTTCTTCGGCCACAGCCTTCATGATATGCTCGTCGGCAGCAAGAAGCTTGAGATCATGCACAAATAATCAAATGATAGATGGTTCGTTACATGCACTCCTGGGAATTACCTTTTGGTATCTGTTATTGGGCCTATTGCTGAACGGATCAATGCAGCAGAGAAAGCCCGTTATCTTGAAAGCCTGTACCATTTTTTTTCCCATTATAGTTTCTCCGTTATTCTTCAACGCAATTACCTATCTGAAGGTGATGCTTCTTAGAAAGTTGCTGATCCGGCTGGCAAGCTACGCCTTTCAATGCATTCAATAAAATAGTTCTACTGAACCGATACTTTTTTAACGTCATACCAGGTAGTGTATAGCCGCTATACATACAACCAAATTTAATAGTGTTAAAACATTGGAAACGTCCCTAGTTGATTCTGTGCAAGCGGTTTCTCGTGGCTAACAGCATGACTCGCGTCACGCACGTCGTTATAAAAATATATGATGAAATATAAGAAATTCAATTAAAAATTAATCTACAAACCCGTCGAACGTGCTGCTTAATCAGTTTTTCAAGAACATTCGAAGAAATGAGATCAGGATTAAAGGCATGCTGATTGGTAGCTAACCACTGCATTGTTACTAACTGCATTTGTACCGATATAATGCGAGACGGACCATCTTCTTCTAATAGACATGCTGCCAAATCTACAGCCTAAAAACCATTAGCATCATAAACTAGATAAAGTAACAAGTGTGGTGCGTGAAAAACAATACAATTCATTAAATCCCATGGATCACTAATAATAATTTTTAAACATACTGGAAGAAAGTTACACAATCATCAAGCCTAAGTGGAAGGACTGCTGATTAGAAGAATCACAACTTAGATCCCATGAGTTTTTCTTACAATTTCTTAAAATTATCCTTGTAAAAAATAGCTTTTAGTTATTTACTTGGAAGAAGTGATACAAGGCACACTCAAAAGAACAAGAGACATGTTTTATCAAGCAATTTCCAGAATATATAAGTATCACTATCAGAGGATTAATGTTGATGAATATAATTGTTGGGTCACTTTCCTTTTTGTCTAATTAGTTTGGCACTATAAGTAGCATCTTACAACGATCTAACCTCCTAATTCTATGTTTGCACTTTATTTTCGCTAGGATGCGATTCTTATGCGTAGTACAGAAACCAATGCAACTGATGTTTAAATTTTGAATCAAAACAAAATTCGTCTTTGGACTTGTTTGTTAAATGCGAAATTCGCTAGTCAAAGAAATTTTGAAGCTGATTATTGACCGAATGAAGAGGATGAATAACTGAAAACAATATTTTTCACACATGAGTTCTTTCAGATAAAGTTTCCGATCTACACATCAGTAAGCAGAGACTGGTTTTTATAAGAAAATGCTCAACAAATTCCCAAAAACAGCAAAGCAAACACAAAAAAATGCTATTTTATGTGCATGATGCAAGTTTAGGTGCTGAAGGAAGAAAACATAACGAAATTTCATAATAACGCCTTTTATTCACTAAATTCGCTTTTTCCTATGTAACTACTGGTTTCATGAACACCATGGAAGAAACTTTCAAATTAAGGTTTTATTTTATATAGATGGATAACGAAGCGTAGAACTCTAGAAAGCAGAGTACTTTAAGGAAGAAAAGGTAATATGGATAAGAATAGACACTGGATTTCCAGAACTTCAGTTAAAAATAGACATACATGGTCTTGAAAGCTTAACAGATAAAATGCATTCTACCAGCTTTTTTAGGAATGCATCTTATTTCAATTTCATGTGACTAAGCTTTTAAATAAACTGAATATAATAAAATCTACAATAGAATATTCATTCCAGATTATGAAGAGGGTCAGAGACAAGATATCAGAAATTGATAACGAAATACTATTTAGATTATTAACTATCATTACTCCAAATTTAAAACTTGTATATTTGATTTAAAAATTTTTTTTAGTTATCTCATAACTAAGATAAACTGTCTTTTATTTCAGAATATGAAATAAAACCCATCCTTTGTGATCAAAAAAAATGAGTCTCAGAACTTTGAAAGAATTAAAGGAAAGAATTGATTTGGCAATTTTTTTTAATTTCAGCTAAATTACTGCATAGAAATAAAAAGATCTTTGAAATCTAAAATTAACTTTTTTCTTCAGTACTAAAGAAGGTTTTTTATTTTACAAAAAATTTACATACAGTACATTTGGATTTCTTCAAACGCAGTATTATAAAGGACAAAGAGAAACTGAAAAAATGAAACAAACTTGAGCATTACGTCGACGAATTCTATGAACGTTATCCATAACAACGTCTGTTTCATCAACTATTTCGGCTTGAAGTATTTCTTCTACAATGTCCTCCAGAGTTACAATCCCAGCAAGCTCATAAATTGGATCTGTCCCTTCTATATCTACAATCTGCTGCACC
Source organism: Thelazia callipaeda (assembly GCA_900618365.1). Classification (NCBI taxonomy): domain Eukaryota; kingdom Metazoa; phylum Nematoda; class Chromadorea; order Rhabditida; family Thelaziidae; genus Thelazia; species Thelazia callipaeda. The sequence goes on from UYYF01004527.1 coordinate 27,157, forward strand.
ATCGCAAGATGGTAATCTCCCTGTATTTCATATATTACAAATTAAAGTCTTAAACATATGTCAGAGATTCTACTATACCATTTATCAAAAATGACCATGACTGTTACATTAGACACATTTTTACCTTTTTAAATTCCTCAAGCATTACGCGTAATGGCGTATCTTGCATAACAAAACGTAATGGATGCTCATGAAAACCACAAACTGTTTGAATAGTAAAATTATCATCTGGATCGAGAAGTGCCAAATCCTTGACAAACAATAAAGATATCACCGTGTTTCTAAATGTACAAACATTCGAGCAGGTTTATGGAAAATATTACGATAAAACTGACCACACGATTATTACTGTTTTAACACGCATAAACCATACGATTATTACTGTTTCAACATGCATCCAAAAATGAAAATTCGTCAGAGCACCTTCAAACTTCAGAAGCTAATTTGAAATCCCACCGAACTTCTACCTTACTCCAATAAACAAACTGATCAATGATATTAGCTTCAGTTTGGCTCAAAAAAATGATTATCTACATGATACAACAAAATCCAGCAAAAAACAATACCTGTTACCGGAATAAACTGGTATTCGAGTGTATCCCATACGCAATATTTCCGCAACAGTCTTAGTATTTAAAACCGTAGTGTCAGGAAGCATGAACACATCCTGATTATAATTCATGTTCGAAATCAACAAATAATTTTTTGTGCAAATGAAAAAGTAAAGCATAAGTCAATTTTTTGTTTTTGTGATAGGTTTTTAATAAATATTAAATGTCAGAAAGAATGACAAAATCACACATAAAATCAATACATCAATTTTCGTCATCACGTCTTTGACTGTTTTATCAGCTATTTCCATGGCACCAACAGCAATTTTCAATTCCTCAGCTAATGCCTCATCTCGAGTTGACATCTTAATAAGTTCCATCAATCGCTTACGATCATATGATATTACCTGGAAACTTTATAAAGAAATCAAAAATCCCATTGTAGGATTATTACGTGCTTACTATATCTTGAAGTGCATATGAATTACTAAAGAATCAAAAACTAAAGAAGGAAACAAACCATCAGCAGAAACAGTTTCACAAACTTACGAACTGCTAAGCTTCAGAAATCAAAGGACAATAAACTCACTTCATCGCCTAATAAAATATCCAATATCTTGCTAATTGGATAAGCTAAAGGAAATGTGAGCACCATGAAAAAGCGAGTTACCCAAATGGTTCGAGCTCCAACAGCAAGTCCTTTCCTGTAATGCAAATGAAAATGAATATTTTCCATTTATTTTGTTTCAGTACAATAATCAATAGATACAAATGCCATGAAGAATACATTACAATATGAGAAAACATAAAACAGAATACAGAGAATGATAATTTAAAACTGAATTCAAATGATCTGTATCGTCCATGTCTCCCATCATAAAAGTACTTCACTTCACGACGATTTGAACATCTGAAGCACGACGTTAACGTAGTAATGTGTAACAAGAGAGTCAATGTAGAGTGATGCTCCGAATAATTTATGGACGACAGAAATGATATGAGTATGAATTTTCACACCATAAGACAGATTCTTACTTGACACAAAGACTCTGCGGGAAGATTTCGCCAAAAATTACAATTCCTGCAGAAGAGGTTATCAGAGCAACATAACCACTGGTGAGATCATCGAAAAGTATAGAAATGGCAGAATTTACACAAACATTCCCGATAAGTAAGGCACAGAGTAAGAGATTCCCAGAACGTCGAACAGGAAGTATCACTTCTGCATATGCACGTTCTTTTTTTGAACCTGAAGAAGATAAATTTTTGCTCCATAACATAAAAATTTGTTATCAAGAAAAAATTATCTAAATAGGTTTTAGAATTTTCACGCGGCAAACTAATGAATAAATGAAGTTTCGGTAGTAAGACATATCAAAGAACAGAATCAAAAATCGATAGTTCTTCAAAATCTGTATCGTGAAAAAAATCGCTGTTCACTTTATCATATTTCATTTCAAGGATTAAGTAAAATAGCTCCAAATTAAAAATTAACCGGATTTCTGTATTAACATTAGTTCTTGTGGTGTTAGTGCCATCAAACCAAGATTTAAACCCGAAAATAACCCCGACAGTACAAAGAGGCAGCAAATCAACACAATTTGAATGCCCATGGGTAAGTAGTATCGACGTGGCGGGATCTCAGTTGATATTGTAGCACGTAAATCATTGAGCTATAAATGAAATTACTTCATAATAAGTGTTAAGAAAAGAATATTACAGAAGTGGTATTTCTAAGCCAAATGTATTATTTTAGTAATGTCCAGAACCACTTACAAATTCATTAAAACAATTATCTGCATATTTTTAGCAACTTATCATCATATTTCTGTCATTAAATTACAATTTATTAAACCAAAACAAAAAAACTAACTATAGCAAAATTTTGCTCAATCTCTTCACCTTGCAAATTTTCTTTCGGCTTTTGCTTCACACATACGTAATAGAGATCTGCTGAACTGCAAATTATAATAACTTTAAAGAGCAGACAGAAGAAGAGTGATAAGACATGAATACTCAAAGTACTAAGAATTCTATAAAACTAGTGATAAGCATAAAGTGATTAAAACAAACTCGGGAAATGCTGCTTTAACAACCACGCGTTTTTCGGTCTGAATGGTGAAGTCTGGTTGCGTTATTTCAATTTCAGACATGGAACAATTATTTGATGTTCGAGTGAAAACAACCAATGCTATGTCATCCATTCCAAAACCAAAAATTACAACGCGTACAGGAACATCTGGTTGTACTATTGACACTTCTTTATCGCTTAAATTTAATAATAATTATTCAACTTTTTGCAATTCAAAAAAAAAAAAGATTTTAAACGGATTTCTTTCAACTCTTATAGAATTAATAGAGATTTGTTGAACAATACATTTTATTAAACATAATCACAACTCACACGCACAAACATGTATATTATGATTTCAAAGCCAGAAAATAATGATATTAAACACTATCTTGTGATGAATATAGATGTAAAATGGTAAATCATATTTTATAAGAAATTTGCGGTTGTCTCTTTTTTTATTTAACTTTTTTGTACTCTTAATGCAACTACCATTTTTAATTTTTCCCGAAATTTTTGATCAACATTAAAATACTATGCAGAATTTTTTTTAACACGCCTAATATAGGATTTTTATTACAAGTCCTAATAGTTTTTTTCTATCCAATAACTATAATAATGAACCTATGATAGTAATACTAACACTTCATTATTTAAATTTAAAAGTAATTATCCGATTTTTTCCTATTAAAAAGACAATTTTTCAAAAGCCTTTAAAACTAGTGTTGTTGAATATATGGCTAATTAAAAGAGTTTAACGAACTTTATAAGTTGGGAAATGTAAATTCAATAGCACTGCAAATTAAAAAATATTATTTTGAGGAAATTTAATACTTACTTATAACCAACAAAACCATTATCTTCAGATGGTAATCCCTCAACTCTGATGCCAGCCAAATGAGTTTTTTTTTCAGTAGTTATAAAATCAGCATCATGAATTGGCTGCAACTAAAACTACAAATCATAACTGCATTAAAGGGTAATTACTTATTTTACAGCATTAAATATAAAAATCTTGTTATAGTAAAATGTGACAAATCGAAAAAAAAAACTAATTGTTTTGTATTTCTGAAACAAATAGATCAGTGCTATATACTTAATATGTCACGGTAATTTCCAAATGAATGCAAATAATTTCTCTGTGAAAATTACAACAAAAATGTCATCTTTTTTCTCAAACCAATCATGTAATCCCACAGAAAAAAGTACAACGCTATTTAATTATTAAAAATTACTTTAAAATCTTGTTTGTGCTGTTGAGCGTATACATACAACGTGCAGAAGGTAATAAAGAAAATGCTATAGAAACGCCATGTCCAGATCTGCATCCCCCAATCACGGAATTCTCTAAAATTCTTTTCGGACTGTGAACATATTAAAAATTCTGTTTTCTAAGCATCAACGGAAAGCGAAGAAATATAAAGTCTACATTTGAAAGAATTAAAAATTCATAGTGTCTACATTTGAATTAAAAATTCATAAAGCCGGTTTTTAGTTGCATTGAAAGTTTATTTACTACTATAAAATGCTAAATAAATAAGAAATGATGATGAGCAGTTAGACATTTACTACTTGTTTTAATTTTCAAACGAAATTCACTTCTTTGAAACTTTTTCCAAAAATTTGAATTGAAAACACGCAAAACGAATGAGCACATCCAAAACATTTTTTAAATAAATTTTTAGATAAATTTAAACATGTACAAATTGAACAATTTTATTCCATTTAAAAAACAAAAATGATCAAACATCAATTCATTCTGGAATTATCAATCAGATTTAATAGTAATAATATGCTATAATCTTTTAAATCAAAATTTTAAATAAAAGATCGCTTGACTAACACAAGCTTATTTATTTAAAGATGACGCAAAGTTTATTTTCAAAAAAAGTTTCGCAAACCGTTTGAATTATAAATAATGAGTGCAAATCAGTGCGTTAAACCAGTAATAGTAATCCAAGGAAAGTCTATGAATAACAAATTATTAACTACTAACGCTTTTCCCCAAGGTAATAGGTATAGAATAGTGAGTATAAGTAGGGCAAATCAAGAAAATATTGAATCTCATACATTTGAAATTTGTTCTCGAAAGTGTTAATTTCTCAATTTTCATATCTTCGTTTTTTAAATTTCGAAAACTGAAAAAGTTGAAATTCTGTAAAAGTGTTAGATGTTTACAGTAGCTATTCAAAATCCATGTATCTTTTAAAGACTACTAACCATACCAAAATGAAAAAATTCCCCTACTCAGAACATTTCAATAAACATTTATTTGCTACACATTGTATTACCGAAAAAATTGCACTAATGTATATACATTTTATATTGTATAACTACAAATAATCATACAGCAATATATCGATTAAACTTAAAATAAAAAATAAATTTAATAAATTTGAACTGATAATTCTTAAAATGTTTATAACTGCTCACTCTTACACATAATTTCAGTAATAACATTAAAATAATTACAAATGTTAAACAAACTCATCAACAAGATTCATCGACCTTTGACATTAAATTAACAAACCCAGTTGCATTATCACACTAATACAAATACTATTCATTAAGATGCAAGAAAATGACTTCCAATCGTCTGTAACTACCAAAATATTACATTGATCAAACCAATCAAATGATCTCACTGGTAGTCCAGTCCAGCTTTATCGTTATGGCACTTTGATAGTCTCATTAAATTCATTTCAAACAATTCTAAATCAGAAATTTGTATCACATTGACAAGTCCTCTATGTAACTTTACTTAGATGTGTTTGTTAATTGCAGTAATCTTAGCAAACCGGTTATCAGTTGGTTGAGTGATATTAACTTTATTTTACTTGGTAAATACTTATCTAAAATTATAGGTTTATTTTTTTGTTTAATTAAAATTTGCTTTTATTTTTTGTTTTAGTATTTAAGGAAAAAAGTCATAATTGGGCGTGTTGCATCAATACATGAGGTTTCTATTAAATTAATGTTCATTTACGTGGATCATTTTTTCATTTGGTTTTTATATAAACTTATTTTTTGTGTGTGATATGGCTGTAATTTGTGATAATATGCAGTGCTTTATAATATTTATTTTTATCTTTTGCTTTCTTTACTAGTTTTGATTCATTGTTTAAAAGGTTTAGAATCGGGTTTATAACCATTATGGACGGCCTGATCAAGACAGATGATTTGCGTCATCTTAGAGAGGACGAATTGTTTGTCGATGCTGAGACTGGTCAGAAGTATCGAGTGCGTAAAACTCTTTTACCAGCTCATTCTGTTGGAGGACCACATGGAGTTGGTTTGTATGACACATTTCATTTACTTGTGATATCATTGCTTAATCTTTTGCTGAGATTTGCCAAATTGCAAAAATATAATAATGAATAGTTGTGTTTTATCAGATGTCTTAAGTGATAGGAAAGTTGTGTCGAAATTATTTATGTAATATTTTTCAAACTTGTCTCAGGAGATCCAAATGATCGGTCATTACGTCGAGTGGAAGCAGATGTTTTAATACCAAATATGATGAATGAAAGAATTCAAAGAGTTGAATGTCGTGAACCACTTCAAAGTTCGAATCTTTTTTGTTTTACCTCTTGTCATAATTTTGTAACTTCATAAACAACGTATCCGGCACTTTATTTGTTTATTCAAAATTCAGTCGTTATATTTGATGGACGCTTAGTCAATAATTTTGCTCTGTACGTGTTGTCAGCTGTAAAAAGCGTATAATATGCTAACTAAAGCATATAAAAGTTTCAGACCTAGCAGAATGTTTGAAAAGAGAAGGTAGCTTCCTTGGGTTAAGAAAATGTCAAAATCAGTTGAATCGATACGAAGAATGTCAGCTTGCGTTGTAAGCTTCTGAAAACAAAATTATAATTTGTTTCTTCAGTCCATGCCTTTTTTTTCATAATTTAGTCTGTGTTACATATCTTTACTAAAAAAACTACTTCATATTATGATTGAAGACTTTGATATTTAACGTCAGAAAAAATTTGGATTTTAAACTTATGATTTTTAAGATTTAATGATCCGTGGTTTCGTCAACAAATTACTGATGAATACGTAAAGGAACGAGCAGAATATCGTCGTACAGGAAAAAATGAGAAGGAAAGACAGTGGGAACGATACTGCGAATATAAGAGAAGACGCGGTGACTGGCCTGAAATCGCTAGTGATAGCAAGTGAATTTTCCTGTTCTTATTATGGCTCCGAAAAGACTATTCGTGTCTTTTTTTCCGTTCAATATCTATTATTTAATAGTGTGTCATGAAGTTTTATGACTTTATAAGCTGCAGGTGTCTTAACACGTTTCATAGTGTTCGGCTTGTCGAAGTTACTTATAATTATCCTATGAAATTCTGTCATTTTAGGATGAATTTATTGTAGAATAAGAAAAGTGATATTTGTAGAAATCAAAAAAGATTGAAGTGTTGTAAGTATATTTTTTGGAAATTATAACGCGTGAAACAAATTTACTTGTTGTAATATTTGTACTTGTATTTCCATAATAACTTCGAAAAAAAATGTAGCGTTATAACAGGTCTCATTTCCAAGACTGTTTTCAGTTTGAGTTTGTTGTATTCCTGTCTTTTAAAACTTAATCAAAAATCATATTTGTGTTAGCTTTTAATGACTGCTCATTATTTCACTGGTAGTCCAAGTGTCTCAAATAATTTTTCTTAATTGCGTGTGTTATGAAGTTTATAGCAATTTTGAAATTCAAAAAATTCTAGCTTTGAAATAAATTTTCTTTAAAAATGGATACTTTCTGTTTGCTGCATTGTTGTAAATTTCAGTGTGAGATGAGGTTTTGGCATGATTTTATGCTAATATCTTTACACAAGGCTTGCAGTAAAGAATGCGACTAAATTATCAATTGCATACTCAGTGTTATGGATTCACGGGTATTTAATCTGTTTCCAAATTATGAGTTAGTTGAGTATCGAGAATCATCTATTTCCTATAATTATAAAAGTTATTGGAAGTTGGATATGTTTTTAACTTATTGAGTTCACTTTGTCTGCAGAGATTTTCAAGTATTTTGATTTATAGGTGATCATTGTTATATACGAATTGCCGAAATTGAACGTGGTAATAATTTTCATGGAGTTCATATGCTTTTTTACATCTAATTAATCACATTTCAGGCATGATGGATGTAAATTGGTGTCATCTTTGTATGGTGCAGTTGTCATCAAAATCTTTGTTAAGTGTACATAATAGCGGTAAACGTCATCAAAAGAAGGTTGAAGAATATGAAAATTTGTGTGCCTTGTCTGCTCGTTCAATTTTTATATCTGAATTAGATCCGGAATTGAACGTGACTGAGTCTGAGGTTTGTTTCACTTGTCAAGTGTAATATATGTGAAGTAAGGAGATTAGGATGTTATTAAGCTTATTTTATTTCTTGAAAGTAGCGGGCACATCAGCTCATTTAGTTATTCAATCACTAAAGAAATTTAGATCACTTCCTAGTTAGGCATATTGTGAAGTTATATACTGTTAAGTTTTTATATAGATATCAGAAGCTTTGAGTTGCTTTGGCAAAGTGGAACAAGTTCGTTTGGATAAAAAAAAGGGCAAATTTGCTATTGTAGAGTTTGATCAAGAATTTGCAGCACAAAGAGCTATTTTTGAAGATAAAGTTCGCATTGGACGTGTAAGCATTTATGGCATACTAACTAATTTAGTAGCTTTGTATTTTTTTCATTGTTGTAAATAAAATTTTATCAAGTTTTCTGAGATATTAAAAAAGTTTTTTTTTGAATTTTCATTTCGAATCATGCAAACAGTAATAAGTTCTTACTTCTGCTTTTTTGAATTTCTTGTTTGCATTACATAGCAATTTCTGTATCTAGCAAGTTGTGCCAGTTCGGGCACGCAAAATCGATTTTGATTATTCCAAGTTGAAACGCGAAACACATATGCTTGATATCGATAAACTCAAAAATCACTTAAATCAGTTCCCTACATTTGAAGATCAAGTTTATGCGTTATTGCAGCTCTGTTGCCTTAGTGATGCCCAGGTTTGCTTAATGTATGATCATTAAATATTTTGAATGATTTCAGCAATCTGTGATCATAGACATGACTCTTAAAAATTTATAGTTATAATCAATGGAAAAAAGTTTTTCAGTGCAAAGAACGTGAAGACTGCGCCAAAATACTTACAGAGGTTTTGAAGGATTATTTCACGTCTGGCATGCATGTCCGTATTTTTGGCTCTTCTGTAACTTCTTTAGGCATCAAAAATTCAGATATTGTTCGTTTTATTTCATTCTATTGAAACTATCAGCTGATCTCATGGAATTAGTTCAATTTATTCATAAATTCTCTGCAATTTTAATTATATTTAGATTAGAAAATGTTCTAGTGTATAGTGCATTTGCAATCTTTTTTATTGCATTTGATAAATGACTCAAATATGTTAAAGGACGCAACTTTGTTCTTCAACAAACCCCTTGTGAAGCAATATTCTGCTGGAGATTTAGAAAGGAATAAGTATATGTTAATGACGTGTGACATCAGCACCATTAAGGCGCGTAAAATTTGTCCAGAGGAATACGCAAGACTTAGTCCTGCAGGTTAGTTAATAAGTAGCAGACTTTGAATGACTTTATTAATGATATAAATTCTTCTTTTTATTATAGTAACAGTAGTTTGAAAAATTTTAGTTCTCCTGTTGCAGTCATTTTTTGTTTCAACATTAAATTATCTCTCAAACTTCTCTTCTTTATTTGCACTTTATGACTAATTTTTAAGATGGTTTCAAGTAAGCAAGACTTGGTTGTGGGTTATTTATGGACAACTTTCAGATCGTGTACGTTTATTGAATAAAATAATTAACGATATCCGTAAATGTTCCACTGCACCAATCATTAGTCAGTATCCTATTCTTAATACCCGTTGTCCTCTTGTACGATTCATCTTCGATCGGTATGTTTAAATTTATTACTGATTGGTTTAATATAAAAGGAGATATCAGTTGTCCAAAAAATTTTCATCCTGCAGTTTATAAAAATAATAATTGTAGCATATTTTTCAATTGTTGTGTGGAAAACCTTAAAGAACTTGGTTGACTTATACCATTTCCAGAAAGCATGTAGTAGATTTGTCTGTAGACAATCATCTTGGCTATGCAAAATGTGATTGGCTTAAACATATTGCTCACTCTGATTCTTCACAGCTTATTCGAAAGTTTCTTGTGTCATTCAGAATATGGGCTCATGCAAATGGTCTTTTAGAAGCTGGTGAAAAAGAGGTACTGCTTACCTTGTGTTGGAATTTCAGTTTGGTTTACTTTTCGTGGGTTTCTTGCTGATTTGTATAATTGCAGTGTCCACACATTTTTGATTTGTTAGTTTTTCCAACCACAATAATTATTTTCAGTTTTTGTTTCTCTTTTAGTTACAAACTTAACTGTACGTTATTGGTTTATTTTCGAATCTTTAATTATAATTTGCAAAGGATTGTTTTTTGGATTATTAAAAAAATATATCTGATTCGTAACAACTTAAAAAATTTGTACTCATACATTAAGATGTCAAAACTCATGTTTGTTAAAGTTACATGTCATTTCTGAATGTATATAATTACAGAGATCATACTTTAACGCTTATATTCTGAATTTGTTATGCATAACTTTTCTGCAACTTCATGATTATATACCTCCCCTTCAACGTTCTCGGCAAGAAATGATCGTAAATGAGTGGAGAATTGATTTCGTTGTTGACAGTGTAGACTTGCGCTTTTTGTCACTAAAACATTTATTCAGGGTAACTTTTTGTTCTTATTATTGCACATTTTTCGGCTGTTTAAAAATGCTGTTCTTGTTAAACATGTATTTCAGAAAAAAACTAAATTAATTTGATTAATCGATTAAGGTGAAGATTTAAAAAGGTAACAGGCAATCATAAATTTTAGCTATCTTGGCTTTTAATGAATGTTATTTACTGTAAATGTTCAGGAGTTTTTTATATGGTTTGTCCACCTTAAGTTGAAAGATATTATTTTATGCCCAAATATTGGCACTGCCGTTACATTTGAGCAGTTTCGACAATTATATCCAGAAAATAACGTCCGGAATACTTTTAAGTTCGCGTATTTAAACATACAAGTAAGATTTATGTTTTTTTCTATTGACTTCGTTTTAATATTATCTTGCAAACTACACAACAGCAAATAACTGTTAATGCACAAAGTACAAAGAATATTATTCATTTATCACAGGACCCACTTGAATTGTCACATAATGTGTCAATGTTGGTTTCGGAAAAACATGTCGCAATGATGCGCCGTCAAATGCAGTTTGCTTTGTCGCGGATCAAAATAAAGCCGGATTCATTTACTGCACTTTTATGTGATATTCGTGGTTCTGAATCTATGTCTTCCTCAGGTTATAAGCTTTTTACTTCACTCTGGATGAAACGTGAGAAAATGTTCTGGATAAATTCAAAATATATTTTGCGATTTTCGTCTTTCAGTTATGCTTTTGTGCGTTATGTCTTGCTTGAAGTTATTTTTAGTAAGTGATTGCACAAATATCAAGTAATGGAAGTAGTACTTTTTCTTACAGAAAATTCGACAGTAGTTCGAGTCAAAGGCTATGACATAGACAAGTTCTTGAATTTCATCGATCATATATTTGTGGATTTGTTGGCATTCGTGCCAGCTGTGGGACCCATTCAGAAAAAACCACGATTTGAATATTGCCATGAGGTCTCAGGGACATGTGATCCAGGCGATGAAATCGAACGAATTTTTGTAGTTAAAAAGTGTGTTTGGGAGGGTAGAAGATGTGTACGACGGCAGATGATACGACAGCATCCTGAATTATCAAGCGATGCAGCAGCTTTAGAAAAAGCAGTAAGTGATCACATTTAATATACATTATTTCAGTTTCAGTGCTGGTGGGATTGATTTACTCTACAGCATTCATTCATACTGCTCTCTAATCAGAAATTTTTTGAGGTAACAACTGAGATCAGTCAAACAAGTAAGGAGATGTCTATGTGCTTCAAGCTACGTATCAAACAAATTTCTGAAGAATTTATTCTTGAATTCTTTTTGTTAAATGGATCAACTTTAGAATTTAAAAGTCTCGTACATTTCCTCAAATGTTTTATCCCAATGCAGTCAGTTTGTTCAGTATCTCCCACTGATGTAAATATGGATTAGGTTATGAATATTATGAGAAACGTCTTTGTAGTTTGAGTTCTATCAAAATCGATGAACTTAAAAAGAACCAAAAAATATCAAGCTCGTGAACAGTTCCTTAATCAAAGAAACAGTTTATTTGTTTGCTTTATTTTTGCTTTAAAAACGGTTTTAAAATTTATGATAATGAAATAATTGTGGTCACTTCAGTACTGTAGTAAAATATTCATGTCAATAATTTTTATGAAATATTCGAACAATAAATGCGTTGCATTCTTTGTACTAAAGCTTGTTGTCAGGTATTCTTTACTTCTGTATTTACAGTCTTCTTGTTTCGCAGAAAAATGGTTATCTTCTTAATAAGTTTTGTAGTGTTTTCAGATAATTTTTTTCAGTTAAGCATTTTAAAAATAAACTCTTCGACGTTGTAAATACTAATGGTTACGGAAGAAAGTATACGGCAAGATTTAACAAAAGCAGTAAATGAAATCATTGCACGCTTAATAAAGGCGCATCGGGAGGGCAAAGATGTTGATCTCAATAAACTTAAGGGCAAAGTTTCATCAAGTTATGGGTTGTCAACTCAACCCAAATTGATAGATATAATTGCTGCCGTTCCTGCAGAGCACAGAGTTGGTTTTGAATTGCTTCAAAATTATTACCTGTCCTCTTGCGACCAGTGTTTCTTGATTTCTAGCATTCTATAATCTATTTTTTAAACTGATTTGTAGAAACTGAAAAAAATCACGCCAAGACTAAAAACATCAAATGTTGAGGAACTGTAGTAAGCAAGATTTCAGTTCATATCAACTTATTTGGTGTTTTGGTCTTGAATGCAATCTCTTCTAGATTTTGTCTCGGTTTGATTGTTTATATCTTAATAATTTGTCGGTGTTGAATGATAATTATGAATGCAACAAATAATATCGTATGTTATTGACTGCATAGATTACAGAACTGGCTTGTACCTAAATTGAAAGCGAAACCGATTCGAACAGCCAGTGGTATTGCTATTGTTGCGGTGATGTGTAAACCTCATCGTTGTCCTCATATCAATTTCACTGGTATTTACTAGAATTTACATTGTTTCTTCTTGTACTTATGTTTGGAAATAATTTATGACTTAGTGATATATTTTGGTGGTACAGAATTCTTTTCTTAAGAATTAGTTTTTCGGACTTTATGACTCAATCATTTGCTTTAGCATCAGATCATAATTCATCACTCTTAAATCACAATTAGAATTCAGGAGTGATGAATTGTGGCTTAGTATTCCATTACTATGAAATTCGATCGTGATTGAATCAAAGATTTGAGAGTGGTGCTTTGTTTTTGCACCATGAAATTAAGAATTGCTTTTTTTCTTTTTGCATCCGAGCTATATATAGTGTTCATTTAAATGCTTTGTCCCAGAATCTTATCATAATTTACTGCACCATCTGAAGGATTCGATATTCAGGTAATATTTGTGTGTACTGTCCTGGTGGACCTGACTCCGATTTCGAATACAGCACTCAGTCTTATACTGGCTTTGAACCAACTTCAATGAGAGCTATCAGAGCTCGATATAACCCTTTTTTACAAACAAGAAGTCGGTTAACGCAGCTAATGCAGCTTGGTCACAGTATTGATAAAGTATGTTATTAGATGTTGAATAAACAAATAAAGTTTGTTGATTTTCATATCCAGTCACCTTTTCATTTGCTGAATTATTTAAGTAATTGATGACATAAACAAATAAATAAACGATGTAAACATGGATATTTTAAAAAAATGGGTTGTGATTTGTGTGGTGCTTTGATAGATTTAAAAAAATTGAAGTAATTAGAAAAGAAATGGGCACAAAAAGTCGAATCTATTGGCAAAAGTAAATAAAATTTTATTTGGTGTTAGTATGATTTAGTTTTGAAAGTTACCGTAATTTTCGAAGTTTCATTCAGTTTTTCCACAGAATTTAAGTTTTATTTTTTCATCCATGAGATGTTAATTTACCACAAATTTTAACATAACTAAAGGTTACTAGGTTTCTTACATTTTTTGATACTGTTTTCAGGTTGAATTTATAGTCATGGGAGGGACTTTCATGTCTTTACCAGATGACTATCGGGATTATTTCATTCGTAATCTCCATGATGCATTATCTGGTCATTGCAGTAATAGTGTTGATGAAGTTGGTATAATTATATTATATTTAATTTTTTTTGTAATACCTATTTTTTTGATCATTAGTGACTTATTTGTAGTTGTAATATGTTGTTTAAATATTGAAAAAAGCAGCTTCTCGATTCACTTTTTCAGTGTTCAGGATGTTAAAAGAATACTTGAGACAATACAAATTTATTTTTTTATCAGGCAGTCGAATTCAGTGAACGAAGCAAGGTGAAATGTATTGGGATAACAATTGAAACAAGACCTGATTACTGTTTACCAAAGCATTTGGACCAGATGTTAAGTTATGGTTGTACAAGGCTAGAAATTGGTGTACAGTCAACATACGAGGATGTTGCAAGGGATACAAATAGAGGCCATACCGTATGTTTCGGAAATAATTCTTTTGTATTATCTGTTTCGTTAAATATTGAGAAATATTTAAAAATCAGTTTAATTGTAATTGATATGACAGATTGCTAAATAGCTCTAGCAGTTAAATAATTTTGTAATTGTTAAACAAACCACGATTACAGTATTGATTTTCAGTTTTAATGCTTAGAAGTAGTTAGTAATGTTATCACCTTAGTTATATTTAGACTAAAAACAGAATTTGTTAGCTCTAAACTTTGATTTAATTCGAAATTTAGTCTGTTATTTTTTCCACCTTTTGTGCTACAGTTTTTTTTACTTTGTATCCTTACCTTTTTTAGTACTTATTTGTCCTAAGTTTTTACGAAATGCAAAGCAACATTTAACTCATGAAGGTTAAAAACATATTATATGCTTAACATTGTTTTAATATATTCCTTACCTTTGTCGTTTGCGATGAGTAGTGCTCTGTTTGTTCTTGTATATGAGCCATACTTTCCTTATTTTCGAAAATTCTTTATAGGTACAAGCAGTATGTGATTGCTTTGAAATGTCAAAAGATACAGGTTATAAGGTTGTGATACATATGATGCCAAATTTGCCGAACGTTACGATTGATCGTGACATGGAACAATTCATTGAGCTCTTTGAAAATCCAGCATTTCGACCAGATGGTCTTAAAATATATCCGACTTTAGTCATTCGTGGAACTGGCTTATATGAGCTGTGGAGAACAGGGCGTTATAAAAGTTATCCTCCGGAGGTTCTTTTAAAGATTCTGTAGCATCATTTTTTGGTTTTTTTTTTCATTGTTAGTGTTGCAATAAAGTATGAGCATCAACATTTAGTAGAAAATATGTAGTTGTTATTGTCAAGTATTTTTTAAGCTCAAAGATAGTTTTATTCTTTTTACATGCATACCACTGCATTGCATTTCGACCAGATTTTGGACTTTTTGTGAGAATACTGAAAATTTTCAAAAAAATAAATCCATTTATCTTCAAATAATGCAACCATATTTGGTGTTTTAAGTAATTTCCTTGAAGATTTTGGTTGATCTGACAGCTCGAATTTTGGCTCTGATTCCTCCATGGACTCGTGTTTATCGCGTACAGCGTGATATACCGATGCCGCTTGTAACTAGTGGAGTGCAATACGGAAACTTGCGTGAGCATGCACTTGCGCGCATGAAACAGTTGGGAACTAAGTGTCGTGATGTAAGGACCCGTGAAGTTGGAATTCAGGTATAGATTAAAAATTAATGAAACATTTCTGAGCTGCATTGCAATAAGCGTTTATTTTGTTTGATGATTCAGTGGAATTGAATTTTAAATTCTTTTGGTTGAGATGAAGCCAAGAAGTATTTCAGCGCTACAGAATTGTAATTTGCAAGGTTTTTTCAGAATTTTAATTCAGGGAAAAAATTATTTAAAACTAGAAAACACATTCGTAATACAACACAATACTTTTACGGAAAGCCTTTAGTTCTTAAAATATAAATTCTGCCATATTTCTCCTACAAAATTTTTTCATTGAATATTCTTTATTGTACATTTTCCAAAACTTTTTTAATAGTCGGTATAAACTGTAATATAATCTTAGGAAATACATAATAAAATCCGTCCTTATCAAGTAGAACTGATTCGTCGAGATTACGTTGCTAATGGAGGATGGGAAACGTTTATTTCCTATGAAGATCCTGAACAAGTTTCTTTTACACATTTTTTATCATTTGTTGTTAATTTCATGGTAAAGTATCAATTATTTATCACATTTTTCATTTTTACAACTTTTAGACATTTACAGCTGTTATTTCAGGACATTTTAATTGGTCTGTTAAGATTGCGGAAGTGTAGTGATAAAGTTCATCGACCCGAGTTAAAGGTATATTTCCCACTGATTTACATGAATAGTAATCTTTATTATGCTTGAAAATATAACTACAAGTGTCATTCTATTTGCGTATTTTCTTGATTGAGTTCGAGCTGTTTTGAAGTCCAAAAATCTTCAGCAAACGATTTGTATATTGTGATGTTAATACGCACTGAATATCTTTGAATTGTAAGCTTAACATGTCTCAACTTTAAAAACTTGTCTTTAATGCTTTTGGTTGTAACATTAAATATGTCTAAAAGCGTAAAGACCGTGTTATTCGGAACCTAATTTGGTTCACTAGAAACTAATAAGTTAACAAAAGTTTAGGAGTCAGAAATTTTAATTGGATTAGAAAAATTGCTTTTATAGTCATAAGATCAGTTAATAGTAAGAAATGACTTATTTTTCTTCGAAAACAATAGCTGAGCTTGTCAATGAAACTTATCAAAAATAGAGGAGTAAATGGGAGAAGTAATATTGTCTTTTAAAAAACAAATTCAGGAATGCGTAAAAGTTTCTAATTATTCTATTGTATGGAATATATAAATTTAAAAAATTCCTTCGTAACCAAATTCGAAGCTATTTATATTATTTCTAGTTATTTAGGACATATATCAGAGAAAAATAAGAGACAATAAATATAGATCCTGCTCAATTTTTCCTCACATTATCCAGGCTACCTTATTTTTATTACTTTATTAGACAAGTAAAATTGATATATCTGTAATCTATTTTTTAAAAAGTGATTTTTTACAACGCTTTTTATACGATAAATTTATTTGTTATTTATGAAAACTTATGTTTTCTAATTTTTATTTTTCTTTCTCAGTTTTCTGTTTTGGATTAAAAGTGAAAAGTGTAGCATTGCAAAGTTTTTCCATATTGACAAATTGAATTTTTTCAGAATTGGTCAAAATTTTCCACAGAACACTTTTCTACTTCATCTCATTTTTATTTTTCATTGCCTTTTCAGCTAACCAAAAAATTATAAAAATGAGAATGAAAGCTAAAAAGTGTAAGTAGCGTAGAAAAAATTTATAAAATTAGAATGAGAAATTTATTTTTTGCTAAAATTTTTACTGGAATTTGCATTGTTTTTCTCTCCATTCCTTGTTTTTTAGTTGTTTAATTACGTAAATTCGTGAATTAAAACTAACAGTATCATTTAAAACTTTGTGATACTTGTTTTATCAGTACCGAAATTTTAATAGAAAATGAAAAAACGTAAAACCTTAAGTAGTGGAATAATTTTTTGTTAGTAATATCATCCAAAAAGTTTTTAGGAGCTCCTTACGCGATAAACATGGAATTTTAAGTTTTAAGTGGGTGCAACTAAAAAAGAATTAGGTGAACTTAAACTGAGGATTGTATTTATGACTTATTCTCAAATCAGTTTTCTATTTTTCTAGCATTTAATATTAGTTACCACTGTTGTTGATTTTGAATAAGATGGATTTTTTGCAGAATGGGGTGTCAATTATTCGTGAACTTCATGTCTACGGGTCTGTGGTACCAGTATCGGCTCGCGATCCATCAAAGTTTCAACATCAAGGATTTGGGCAGTTGCTTGTTGAAGAAGCAGAGCGAATAGCAAAAGAAGAACATTTTAGCAAAAAACTTGCAATCATATCCGGTGTAGGCACAAGAAATTATTACCGGTTATTTTATTTTATTTTTGGTCTCTGTCATCCTTTAATGAATATATTTTTACTCATTTTCAAATGGACAAGAATATGTTTGCGCATTATTTGCTCTACAGTAATTCATACTGTTGCGAGTGAAGGGATTGCTAATTACTTGGAATTAGTTTTATTTAGAACAAAAGTCAGGAATACTTTATTGGAAGAAGTACTTCAGAATTAAACATTTTAAATGTTCTTGTTGAAAATAAAGCGTTGATTTTTGAGAAATTATGGCAGCCATTGTAGAAGAAGTAGTGGAAAGTTTTAAAAAGAATGCTTTAAAAGGCATTTTGTTCATATAGTCGTTAAAAAATGGATTTTATTAAATGGAATTGGTGAATACACTATGATTTGAAATGATAAGGAAGTGCATAATCATAGATTCAAGTTTTCGATTATATTTTTTTTATTTGTTTCATCAGGTAGAAGAGAATCGAATAATAATATGAGATATAGCAAAATAAGATGTTTGATGTCTGTTTTAAAGCTAACACATTTTATAAGTTAGATTTGAAAATTTTTGATTTTGCTTACTGAAGAATTAGCTTTAGATGAATTTAGTTTTGTGTAGTTTATTAGTATTTCGTTCAGAATACTAAAACACTTTGAGTCTGTCCTTGCAAGCAAATTAAGTTTTTGAAATTTAGCTTTTCATTAGTCATTTTGTTACTGGTTCATTTGCTCTTTAACTTTATGCATTTTGTCACAACTTTCTGAAAAGTTTTAAATTGAAATAAGTGTATCCGGACAACATCATCATATCAGAATTTTTCTACATTTTCAAAATAATTTTCGATTTTACTTGCTTACGTGATATGCTACCGCATCTTAAATCGGATAAGAAACTTGCTGAAGAAAAATTCTTGCAGTTGCTGCGAAAATTTTACAGTAATGAAATCAAGCTTTTATTTACCACCTTATATGAATTTTTTTGTGTCTTTATATCCTTTAAAGAAATAAGTTCTCGCCACTACATTATTCTTTTTGTGAGGAACTTTGTTAAGTCAACATCATAATAATTTCCAGTGGATCATTTATTTAAGAAAGAGATTCTAGTTGCGATAAATATTTTTAAATCATATTTTGAAAATCCAGCTACTTATAGAGCTCGGAAAGTTCTTTTCATGTTGAAACGGACTAGTATATTTTGGAACACTGGTAATTTTAAAACTGTTAATAGTATCACTGCTTTGGCTTGTAGTGTACTGCTTTTTCAGAAACTATAATAAGTTAATCTAGATTTTCCATTTGACAGATAATCATACTTGGCATTTTTATTATACTCTCTAAATATGGAATCATTAATGCTGCATTTTTAGAAGGATGGGTTACGAGTTGGATGGTCCTTATATGTCGAAATATTTAGAATAATTGGCGCCGTTACCGGTTAAAATTTGATTGTCAAGGCATTGTGGTTATAATTATGGTATGATTTTGCAAAGGATGATTGTTGTTACTAGATGTATATTACCTGAATATCGTTGACTTACAACGTGACTAGTTATTTTATGATGAGGATGTCATGATAATCAGTCAGTGAAGTAAGAGTTTTATCGCAAAAATGATCCTTGAATGAATGCGTTGATTTTTGTGTTGTGTAGTCGAAAAAGTGTTTTTTGATTAAATTTCCACTTGTGCTGAATTATATTGTGATGTTTTTTGTTGATTACAAGAATAATAAAGATAAATGTTCTTGTTTGTTAATCTTCATCTACTGATCTGTTTGTTCTGTTTTCATTGAAGTAAAAAAATGATATGATTTGTAGAGAAGTGTAATAATTAATTTATGCAAAAGCCTAGACACGAAATCGAGAAAGTGGAAGTTATTTTTTCATGAATGCTTACATACATAAGACATGAAAGGGAGATTATTGAGAGTGAGGAGTGAAGATGGTTTGCAAGTATGTTAAACAATTACTGGGGATTAACTTTTTACCAGATATACTGTTTACATGTAAAGATGGAAAGCAAAAAATGTAAGTGAATCGTTCACTTGCTTAGTGAACAAAAGTTATTAAGAGTTGCTGCTATACTGAAAGTACGTGTAGAAAATGGATAATCACAAATTACAGTAAGAAGTGTAATTCATTAACAAAGCTCGTTGTAATGAAGCTGTTAAATCTGTATTCTTGAAAGTTTGGTGTTTACTTGTATATGATTGTATAAAACAAGAAATAAGCAAAACTTAAGCTATGATTTTTTAGAGAAAGAAAAGAAATGGTCGTTTTTTCGATAGCAAAACAATTTGTTAAATATGCTTTTTTATTCTAGAAGCAAATGCGGAACTACTGCATCAAGATATATGAATCTTGTAGTTTTTTTTTTCAAAAATAATCCAGCTTTGTGTAATAGATTGGTGCGATTCATTATTTGCAATCGGGTTTACGTGGCCTTTCACGTATTATTTATTACCCATTAGTTTTGGGAATTTCCATTTCACTAATAATTTCGTACATTGATGCACGATTCTTGGAAATACCAACGCGATTCAGAAGTGTTGAAATTTGCCGTTGAAAATCATCATCTTCTTGTTGGTTCATTGCGATACGCTATAAATTAAGAATATTCAAATTTTGAAATTGAAACAAAATTTTTTATACGTGAAAAAAATAGAAGTCTTTGAAGTCCATTTCAAAAATAACAGTATGTAATGCTACCAAAGATTTCAGTACAGTTTTTACTGTAATTTCTATTTCGGAAAAAGTAAAAAATTGTTTTGACGATTTAGAATTGTAACACATTTTGTTACTGCTTAAAAAATATCTCTGACCTCAATCTGAAATAAATATGCAAAAATTGTTCAGTACTGTAATTGAAAAAGTTTCAAATGAACGCTTGAATACTGTTTGATGCTTTGTAATTTTTAAAATAAATTTGCATACAAACAAGTAATTTAGTAATTTTTGCCACAATTTTTTATGAGCTATTAATTTTACAATTTTTTTGTAATCTAGAGATTAGAACACTACAATCTAGTATCAACTTTATTGTGGAAACGATAAGTTTTTATAAAGTTTATTTTTTGAACAAAATGTTCAATAATTATTGTTTTTAAGTATTCAGTACTTTTTAATTAAAAAATATTCGATAAATTTTTTGCGCAATTTATTAATTTTTGTTTTTAAGCGTATTCTATAATATTTAAAGTAGACTCAAACTTTGAAATAGTCGAAAATCTTCCAACCTAATTTGGAATAATATAAATTTAGTCAGTAATAATACGCAAATATAATCGCTTAAAGTAATCAGAGTAAAAAAATACTCTAATAATTTTTTTGAATAAACGTATACGTAATTAAAATGTGTTTTTTAGGGTTAAAATATAAAGTTTGGAGCGTACTTAAATACTTTCAAAATTACTTATTTATTTCAAAAAATGTAGAAATTATTGATCAAAAGAGCAAAAAGATATATTATTAAATCAATTAAATCTGAAAAATAATTCTAATCAATTAATTAAAAAAATAAAGATTTTGTTTTTTAGAAATTTAAATATGATTTCTGTTAAAAGCAAAAATACAAAATATTGACACAATAAAAACTTATAATTGAATTCTTTTTAAGTCAATAATTCATTTTTTAATAGTCAATATTTACATTTAAGGCCAATGTAAATAACACATCAAGTTTTTTTTCCATTCTCAAATAATAATTTATGGAAATTTTAAGGACAAAATTATGTTTAATGATGAAGAAGGCTTTTACAATACTTAAAAACTTTCATTTTCTTTACAAATAACAAATAACGATAGTTTTAAAAGTGTTATTTTTTTAAAGCATAAATTATTTTTAAAATTTATATCTTTTTTTAACAAAAGTTTTCCGAAACTTTTATGAATTTTGTGTGCAAAAAATTACTCTACTCATTAACTACTATTTATTTACCAATTTTAATTACAAATAATAAATATTAAAACTTTCTAAGCTTTTAGTTTTTTGGCATTTTTTAATGTTGTAATTTGTAAAAAAATTAAATGTTATTAATTTTCAAACGAATAAACATCAATTACTTAGTTGTTTGTAAACAAATTTGAATATTAACTTTCATGAGCAGAATGAAAGTTCTGAGAAAAAATGAAAATAAGATTAAACTATGTAAATGTAATATAGTTTATCTATTGCTAAAAATATAAAAACATTTAAAACAGAAAAAATTTTATAATTTGGATATTGACTAATTAATTAATTAACTAATTAATTTTGATTACAATCGAATTACTACTTCATTATTTGAAAACGGAATTTACAAAATTTATAACAACTGATCTACAAGCTAAAACTTTAATTTTAGAATATTAAATAAAATCAAAAATGCAAAAAAAAAGTTATTTTTTCAAATGTTTCAAATTCTGCCAATATTTCTGCGCGGACTTTTTAAAATTAAAAGTCCATGCATGGACAAGGCAATGAATTATTAATTTAGACTTTTAATGAATGCTTTTTTAGCATTCTCAAAGAATAAGCTTAATTTGCAATTGGCTTTAATGCACTGAAATAATTAAAAATATTTAGAAATTTATCAAGAATTTTTTCAAATTTTGCAAAATAGCTTTAAAGATCAGTAATAAAAAAAGCTTTAAAGATCAGTATTAATTGAGAGTACTTTGTCTGCATTAAAATAGTTCAATAAATATTAAGTTTGTTTTTTTTTTAAATTGGTAAATAACAAATTGATATAGCGGTAAAGCTGATATAATCAAAATTTATAAATTTAAAATGATTTTCATATCTTATCATAAATTTTTTCAAAATAGCGTTTTATTTTCAGCATGCACATCCATACGTATTTACATACGTAAATACGTGAATGCTGGTAACAATTGCACTCTTAAAAAAACCAATTTTATGTTAAAATTTATTTGTATAGAGAATTTGTTACCGGAATTTGTATGCTCGTTACCTTTTGTGTTCATTATTTGCGTTAAACTTTTACAATACCATAAAATGCAAATAAAATTTGAAAAATATTTTTGGAAAAAAAAGAAAAATTTTGGAGATTTTTAAAATTTCAGCAATTTTATTTTTTATGAATAAAATTGAAATTTTCAGATTAAAAAAAGTATTCAATTGGTACCTCATGAAATGAACGACGTCTTTTTTCACGTTCCTCTCGTTGTTGTCTTAAAGTATCCATTAATTTTTCATTATGTGCTTTAATTCTTTCTTCAACTTTGTCCATATAATGATTCAAATGATCTAGTTGTGAATCAAGTTTTCGAATTTCTGCAAGAAAGTTCTTTAACAACTTTAATAAAACAAACTAAGTAATCACTGAATCATTTTCATGTAGACAGAATACTGCCAATTAATTTTTATACTTGTTCATAATTTACTTCTCAAAAACAAAATAGCTAAAACTTCATAATTAATATGTTGACATTAATCTTAATACTCAGTGATACAGTATAAAAGCATTAATTGATAGTATGAAAATAATATTAATGGCGAGAATAATATTTATATTTGGCGGTAATAGCATTGTGTAGATGCTATATTTAGAGCAATTATCAAATACCACAAGAATAATATGAATTACATTTGATAAAATTCAGTAACAGTGTTATTTGACTGATTTAAAAACAACTCGGAAAATATTTGCTTATAATAATTTTCATGATACCTTAAATTCATTAATATATAATTTCAAATTGACAAATTAGTTAATTTTGTAATATAATATGTTTAATAATTTTCATGTTTATGCAATTAGTCACAATTGCTAATCAGTGATTGATTCATGTAGATCAACATTATTGATTGATCTGAATATTGATAATTTTATAAATATTTGCATAAACCATTTTATTGATGATTTAAATACATTACTATATAATGGTAAGATGACAGTACAATTCAACTTTAGTAAAATAAACAGGAAACTTTATCCCAATGAATCAAAAGTCTCCTTCAGTGTTGAAGAAAAAAACGAAAATTTGAAAAAAAAATAAAATAAAAAATATAGAAATGAATCACAATTTATGCATATTCTCAACCAGTTTTCTGTCTACTTCACTTTGTTCAAAAAAAAATTTTACATTCAATTCAATTCAACTACACACTTTTGAATATTACTACTGCCAAAGCCAGTTCAATGAGCACTCAAAAAAGCAAAAATTTTTAAAAGCTTTTAAAAATTATATTTAATTTTTTATTTATTCTGCAGAATAGTCCAAAATTTTTACTTCTTACAACACTGAAAGCTTAAAAAAATTTACTTTAAATGAACCGAAAAATTTTATTTTTAATAAATAAGAAAGGCAAGAATTAATTTTCACCGTAATACATATTAAACATTTTTGATGATTCTATTACTCGTTAATATCACAATTTTGTTATTTACTGAAGCATTAAAGAACTTACAATTTTTTGATTTTTTAAAGTTTGCTTACCTTCACTTCCGTCATCTTCAGGCGTAATTTCACTTAGTACTTCAAGGCCACGTTGTAGAACAGCACGTGCACTATCTTTCACAGTACCATTTGTTTCCGATTTTACACCATTTGCTATTACCTAAAAAGTCCAAATAACGTTAAAGGTGTATTTTAATTCAATTAAACGTAATAAATTAATTGATCTATTCGTAAAATTTATCCTTCCACCTAGACTAAAATAGTAATGAAGTTAAACCGTTATTTTTTATATTTTGAAAAAGTTGATAAATCATTTGATTAATTAAATTAATAAATGGCTAGATTAAGTAAGAATCACTTCATTAATAATCAAATAGGAAAAATGATAAAAGACTATGCAACAAAAATTCTTACCACTAATTTTTACTTCGAGATTTTAAGAACTTTATTTTGAAGAACAAATATTTGAATAAAAATAAGTAATCATATTGTTGCAAAAATATACAAAACATTAGAGATTAAAAATAAAAACCGATGAAAAAGTTCAGTTTGAGAATTAAATACTTAAATCAAAATGGATTTGTTTATTTTAAAAACTGAAATATATTCTTTAAAATAATAAAAAAAAGTATTTGAAAACTCAAAATAGCAATAAACAAAATTTTTGTGCAATAATTATGCACAGTAACAAAAAAACTAATTTAATTCATTTTTTATTATGCATTATAAAATGTAATCATAAAATAAATTATTAAATGACTGAAAGTAAGTAAAAAGCTTAACTTTTATTAGCAAAGTAAATATTTATATTTAATGAAATTGCTGAAAAATAAATCAGAAGAAATAATGATACTTTTTTGATTTAAGCTTTCTTTCAGTTATGCAAATTACACATTCACTCTCGTCAATTGTCCACTCGTTAATTTTACTTTCAGTCTACTATTACAAATACTTATGTTTGA
Source organism: Thelazia callipaeda (assembly GCA_900618365.1). NCBI lineage: Eukaryota > Metazoa > Nematoda > Chromadorea > Rhabditida > Thelaziidae > Thelazia > Thelazia callipaeda. The sequence continues at coordinate 52,324 of UYYF01004527.1, forward strand.
GAAATGTTGCTGAATATTCAAGCCAGTGCGCTAATTTTTCTCGACCTCCTTCATCCTCTACTTGACCCCTTAATCTCTTTAAATCTAAAGTTCAAGCTATCAAATTTTTACAATTTTCTAAAATATCTGTGCATTACAGATACTAATTTAGTTTTATAAGTGATTCTTATATTAGTAGTCTACTCAAGTAGATCTAGAATTGAAGTTGGTGTATTTCAATGGCTTTCAAATATGAATTCGCATTATCTTATAATATTTTCTTTCTATTTACTTACTTTCACCAAATTATTCTAACGTAAATTTTTTTACAAAAAATCAAATTCATTAACAGATCATTCAAATGTTTTATATAAAATCATTAATGATATACCAAGTACAAAATAAATGATTACCACGTACAAAACTAATATTAATATGAAATACGTTTAAAATTGATTTTACTTCAAGGAAACTTTTACGATTACAATTTTTTGTGCCAAATATTGAGAATTCTTAACATTATTAAAATTAACATAGTTAAATAAAAAGTTACTTACCTGTTGCTGATCATGAGGTGGAGATGGTTTATTATTTCTCATTCGTACGACTGTTTCGACCGCTGATCCTACTGACTGTGGTGATTGTGGTGATTTGTTCGAATCACCATTACTACTGGATTTAATCTTGTCTACATCTACCTGATGTTGAACAGGTTGTTGTTGCTGTTGTTGTTGTTTAGTATTTGACTTTGATAAATATGACGATGTTTGTGATGACATTACTTCGTTTTTATTTTTATTCCTAATATTTGATTGTAATAAATTATTATTATTATTATTATTACGTTGTTGTTGTTGTTGCTGTTGTTGTTGTGAAGATTTATTAGCTGCAAAAATACCAGTAAGACGAGATATTTTCTCATGCATTTTTAATTAATTTTTTAGCAGTATAATAATTCCAGTAAAAATATTCAAATATTTAAATAAAAAATTACAATCAGTAGATTATATTAAATAGATAATAACTGATTAATGATAAAAGTATTGATGATAATAGATGAAAAAATATTAATAATCAGTGAATAAGATGAAAAACTTTTGCAGTAAATTCAGGAATTGAATTAAATTTCAGAATTGTAAGTGATAACGCAAAGAATTATTCTTCGTATAAATGAATGAATGAATTCAGAAGGACGAATGAATTGAAAATTTTTGCAAATGTACAAGTAAATAATTTTCAGTTGGAGGCGTGTGTCGTAGAACAAATTTTTGTTGTAATATTTAATAAAATGCGCTCAAATGTGAGCAAAATTTGTTACCAAATGTGACTAAGGCGAAACAGGTTGTTCCCTCCAACTCTGTACTATTATTTTTATACTTAATTACTTATATAGCAATTTTTATGCATAACAAAATTTTATGCTTATTCAAAAATAAATAAAATATAGCAATTTTAATTTTATCACTTGCTAGTAAGAATTAAGAATTAAAAAATTATATATAAAATCCTTGAATTAATTCAAAATAATTATAATGTCATTTGATGAACAATAAGGTCACATGTGCATTATATGTGTATATGTGGATGTATGAAGAGGTGTTTATAAAGTGAAATGACCTCAAGAATTGATGGTCAGTGCAATTAAAAGAAGAAAAATAATTGAACAGAAATTCGTATAAAAGTTTTGTTAAAATAAAAAAAAGATAAAAATGACATCAAGAAAACCAATAAAACTGTACAAAATCAATTCTTAATCAAATGCAAACAATTAGTATTATTGTATCTAACAAATTATCAGTCTAATCTAGTATTGTTTAGAGTCTAATCTAATTTTGTCGTTATTTTTAGTCTTATTTTAATTTTTACTTTAATTGAATTTGATAACATTGGCAAATAATGCTGAAGAGAAGTCCTTAAGTTGACATATGCAATATAATCGAGACAGTTTTACTGCTTGTAAACAAAGAAGGAAAGAAGCATAAGTATGAATTCACTTAAAAGCTAGCACTAAAATGTTACCATTCATAGTGAGCAAAAAAATCATTTAAAAAAGTTGGAATTATGAATCTTACTAAGCTTTATGCAAACAATCAATAATCAATCAATCGGTCATTTTTTGAGCTAACTTCGATAAATCAATACTAATCAGTGGCTACATATTTATTACTACTGAAGAAATGATCTCATCGTATGATCGAATTGCTCTGAATCATCAAAATTATGCGATAGTTCTGCTAAAATAGAAAATAAAAAAAACAACTGATAATGAACAATATTTTAATTTTACTCATTAAGTAAAGAAAACTTTCACGTCACGTAAAATACACAGAGCAAATTGTATTCAATCTAATACACGTGAATGAAAAAGTTGAAATTAATTTCTGAATACTTATTTGCCTGAAAAAATGTTTCGCTGATAAGCACATTTATATACTAAACTGATAGCACTCGTGCAAACTGAATAAAAGTGTACAAATAAAAATACAGTCTTATGATTACAAAAATACTTCAATTTAATTAACTCATTAAAACTTTTTATGTTCACAAAGCAAAGATAAAAGTAGGCATAAAATTAAAATGCAAAATAATTAATGAATATTTATTTTAATTATAAAGTTAAAATGCAGCATAAGTACTAAAAGGAAAACAAATGATCACAGAATAACAAAAAAGTAAATCTTTTTTTGCTAATTATATTATTTAAATTTTTTGCTGACTAAATTCTTATTTTTTGTCAGACTGAGTCTGAAATAAAGTAGTTGAATTTCAATTGAAAGCTTTAAAATTAAATTTAATCACAGATTTAAACATACCAAAATTATAAAAATTAAATACAAATCAGCACAAATACTATAAAATATTAGAGCAAACAAATTGAAATTTGTATGAAAACTTTCAAAAGATTAATGAAAACAGTACAAATGGTAGCTTTTAATGCTGGATTGGTTCAGTTTTATATCCGAAACCAACAAATACAAATTTAAACTCAATTTATCTACTAGCATTGACGTGAAACACGTTAAACCTGCGTAAATATCAAGTGGTTATACTGTAAAAAATGAATAATTCATTAGAGAAAAATTTATGGTTTACAGCGCAGAATAAATCAATTCATCGGCCATTCGCAGTTGCGTGAAATTATTCAAATTTTAGGCAAAAACCATTTCTATTATTCGATAACTCAATTGCAATTTATGCATTTGTCTAACTTTATTGATTTTAGCGCAGGAATCAATAATAATATTCCTGATCAATTTTTCGGATCATGATTAGTTATGTGCATAATCATAAATATTACTCCACCATATTAAGAAATCATGCAGCTATCGTTATTACTATTATTATTATTATTATTATTATTAATATTATTATGTAACAATTTACTTATATTTTTAAATCAATATTACAGTTTATCATTAATTACATTAATAAATCATTATGCAACACTAATCAATAACATTACAAAGTGATCATATATTCATATTTTATAAAGGAATACTTTACTACTTACTTTTTTGACGATATTTTTAACCGATTTTTTTTTGCAATGTAATAGTTCTGAATTAGAAATAATAGCGCTCGTAAATTTGCATATATACAATGGAAAAAATTAGCAAAAAACTATTGGAAAATTGTGGGAAAATAAATAAATACGTGAATGAATTAGAGCTCATTTCGCGCACATTTCATTCGTTTTAATCCTTTGCGCACAATGGATATTTTGGCATATATAGTGACAAATCTTATGATTATTCTCTACTATTTTCACACTTCAAATGTTATAATTTATTGCTCTTATCATTAAAACTGCTATTATTTATCATTATTAATTTGCTATTATTATTATTATTTAAGTTATTGATTACTATTAATAATATTATCATTATATTCATTATTACACCATAAGCAATCATTATTATTAAGCATATTTATACGTTTTATCTTTTAACAGCCACCTTTATCATAAAAATTATTAACTGATAGCAATCGCAAGCGAATATTTAGTCTTTTATTATTTATATTTTTTGCTGTCACTTATCATTGCAACTTTTCAAATTTTTTCCTCTACTAAAATTTTACTATTTTTTTGATAAAATGCATTTTTCGTTCAATCAAATAATTAAAATACACGGATTGGCAGAACTGATCTGACATATCTGAGATAATACTATACTATTACGTCTTGATTTAATTTCAGTAGCAGTTTTTGAATTT
>UYYF01004528.1:0-25786 GCA_900618365.1 Thelazia callipaeda
ATAATTAATTTTCATTAAATTATTGGATAGTAATTATTTGTTTTTGTTCTTATTGCTAGTATTTGGTCTTTTTCTAAAAATAGATATAAAAAGTTGACGAAAATTGCAACTTTTAATTTATATGCTGACAAAGGTAGAAAAGGCATAACAGAGAAAGGTTAAAATGTTTTCTTATTATACAACGGAAGTTGTTTCATGTTACGGTAGACAAAAAATTGAAAGATAAGTTAATTTAGTGCTGAGAACCACCTTAAAAAGAAAAAACCCTGATAAAATTGTCATTTCCGGAAAATCACCGCGGATGCCTCGTCTTCTCTATCACTCACCCCCCTCCCCCCGTCGACCGTTGTCCTACACAAATGTGTAAACTTTGCAACCAGCGCTTCTTCTCAAACCCTTTTTCACTGCTGACAGATGAACGATTTAGTGAAAATTAACCACTTTTTAGGTACCTACCCTGTTCTCGCTTCTCTCGATACCTTGTGATTTTACAAGAGTGAATCCATGTTTAACTCTCCACTTTCTCTTCTTCTTTCAGGTAATCAACCATTTCCGGTGTTTTACGAATGACAAGAAAAAATTTTTTCGAAGGATTGTCAATTTTCCAAAAGAAAAAATATAAATGACATTATTCTTTTACTGCCTTTCATCACTACCCCAAAAATTGTCGCAATAACCAAATCACGTACGTTGTTACTTCCTTATTTACTTAATCATTTATATCACGTATATTCTCATATAATTATTTATATAATCAGTTTTAAAAAAGCATTGGGAAATGCATGCTTTTATCAGTAAATTTGTATTCGCTATAAGCAGTGTCTATATTTAGCCAGATATTCAATTTCCAAGTTCACATTCACTTTGTTAGCACTAAATGATCATTTAAGAACTATAAATTCCTCACATCACTTATGTCTTTAAATATTATCTTTTCCATAAATGCTATTTTGTCAAATAAATTTTCTGTCGATTTCGAATCATCATTAAGTTCAATTTAGCATAATGTTATTAATACCGTATACCACTGTCTCCTGCATTACTTCATTACCAACGATTCATCTGCTGCGTTTTTTACTGCTCTTGAATTATGTACTTGGTTTAACTTACAGTTACTTACCAGAATTTGCCCTTTCTATCAAAAAATACTCTGAAATAATAAATAATGAGGTTAGTATTTACAATAATCTCTCAGTGAATTATATCTTGAATTTTACTGAGTTTGTATTTATTCAAAAGTAGAGTGAATAAAGAAGCTGAAGTGAGATTACAATGTTTAGCTTCAAAATTTCAAGTAAAATAACTTTCTCACGAATAATCTTCAAAAAGTTCAGAAATTGTTTAAGATTAATTATTTTTAATTTTTCGTTTTTTTTTTTTGCGATGCATTTTTAATTTAGAATAAGAATGAGCAATGAAACACTTAAAAAATCAGTCTAGCCATTTGCATTTTCAGAAATTAGTTAGGAAAGGATCAGCAGTGCAAGGAGAATTGAGTCAAGTTGAAACTCTCACTGATTCATCGACAAGATTTTTTGATAAAAGTGATTTCAAATCTACTAATAATCTAAACAAAAATGTTGGAATGTTAGTGCGAATAACCCCAAGAATGATTAACTATTGGGCAAAGGTCAACTTCTTAATAACACTATTGAAGTTTGAATGAAAAAATTCGCTCCAAGTATAAATAACCATTACTTTAACTCATCTTTTACTCCATTTTCGTTAGCATTTAAATCATTTTGAGCGTATTCAATTTATCAAAAACAAATTTCAGGAATTGAGACTGATGTTTCAAGAAGAATTGCAAAATGTGCCATTACCAGAATTTTCTCGCATTTTGATGAAATTGAATGTATCAATACTCGCGCCAAAAATTCAAGACGCAAAGTTTCCAAGGTTCAGCTATAAGGTACAAGTTGTTTGTGCAATGAAATCGAAAAAATCTACAAATTTTAAAAAGCAGAGTCATTTACTCTTTGAGCAAAATATTTTTGAAAAAATATATTATTGCTCCTTGCAAACATATAATAAACAGACTTGATATGTGTCATAAAAAAGCAAAGTATTCAAATATTACAATAGGAAATATTTTAAGAATTAACAGTAAGAAGTAGAAAAAAATTAATAAATTTTTGCGTAAGTATCCTTTGTAAGTTTAATTAAGTAAAAGTTGGAAGTTTAGGTACACGCCAACAACACTGTTGAGACAGTACTTCGAGGTGGATCAGCACAGCTGCTAAGTTCTTATCGAGCAGTTTACCGAACAGTACGTGAAGGACATTTGGTTGCTAATATCAGTGAATTTATTATTAATATCAAATTCAAAATTGGAACAACTTTTGCTGGAAAGTTGGTGGTCAGTTTATGAAAATAATTAATTTTAATTCGAAAATTTCCACCTAATTTTATTAATTTATCGCTTAACAATGCATTCATATCAAAACTACAAAAATTAAACAGTAATATCATCATGCAGTCACATTTTATAAATTTCTACTTTTTATCCCATCTATGATTCTAGCAATGTCATAAAATTATATGCTTTTTGCAAGCATTTTTGAATTAAGTAAAAGAAGAATTGTTTGAAATGAAATTATGATGATATCAAATGTGTTTAATGTTAAGCTTGCAAATCATGTGCTTTTTTTAGCTAGAAAATATCGTTTGTGGAGCGGAAGTAAGATCAATTAATGTAAAGTTAACTCCAAAATTGCATCAGCTAGTTGATGAAGGCTTACGGATCGAGTTAAATGAAGCATTATCTGTAGTAATTTGCGATTCTCTCGAGACTTTTACTAACAAGTTTGAAGAACGCCTAAATAAATTGATTCGTTCACCAATTCTAAATATTAGAGTAAGTATTTTGTAGCTATCAGATCTATTAATCTGTACTTTCATAATTCAGTGGCTCACTTCGTTTCATTTAATTCCAACGTATAAATTTCAGTAAACAAGCTTCACTTACTCTTTGTGCTCTTAATTAAATTTCACCGGCATAAAATATATCTCGTAATCTCATAAAATAGAAATTTCAATATGTGAAAAACCTTTTAGCAAAATATCATATATCGATTTTAATCAGTTATCACTAACTAAATTTTTAAATAAGCTTTTTAAATAATATATTTGTTTAAAAGTTGATTTCAAAATTATAGACTATAACCAGAAATACTTGATGAAATATTTGCTACAATCATGTGCATTTAATTTTCTAATTAGAGCTATTGTTAAAAAAATCGTTTCATTTTTATTTGATGGCTCTAATTCATTTTGAAATAAGCTTTGTTACATTTGAAATCTATAGCTAGTTCGATTCCAATTTATGGTGACTGACTTAGCCATGAAAAATCTAAATTATCGAATATACCATTAGATACAATATAAATTATAGAATATATATGTATATATTAAAACTAACTATATAATGAATTTATACTGAATTTCCTTATAATTTTTGCAGATTAATGATACAACAGTACACTTCTTGATTGATTCAACTATAAGTAATGATATCTCAATATCTGAAGATCACTTTGACTTTCCGGTGCTTGGCACTCCAATGGTTTACAATATGGAAAGTGAAATACATTCGTTAACGGTATGCGCAATGTGATAGCTTTTAGCCCCAAAAAAAGCCTTGATACCGATCAATTTTCTATATCAAACTAGATATGCAAGCACGATTTAAAAAATTTTGGCATTTTTAAAAAATCTTTTTTTGGATTACAATATCAAAAATTAAAGTACTAATGATCCATTTTAAGTGTGGATATTTGTTTGCTTTTTTAACCATTTTTTGTAAATATTGCAAACTTTAGATTCTGCCGAGTGATAAACTGAAAATGGTTTATTTGTACGTGTCAGAAGTGATGATGAACACGTTTCTCAGGCAAATAGATATTTTTACTGATAAAGTGCTGTATTTACATTCTGATCCAGCATTTCGAAAAATGTTAGATCTAAAATGTTCTGATAACGAAAAATGCATTGGTGACTTGTTACAGGACACAGAACTGTATGCACCTGATTCTGGTAACTTTTTTGTAACTTCAAGAAGTCTTTTTATTTTTTTAAATTTCATGCAAATTATTAACATTATGTTATGCCTTAATCAATGTTAGCAAATACTTTGAGGTTTGAAAAAAATACGTCTTTTAATTGAATAAACATGTTATAAAAATAACCAGTTGTTTGGAAAATATGTAACTGATATGGATCAGAATTAACTTTAAAAGATTGTATATTTCAAATAATTTTTCTGAATTCTTTATTTTATAATTACAAAAATACTGCTCAGCAGTTAAAAATATGACTTTCAGGTAAAATGGTCATAAAAATGCATTCTCCATTAGTTGCATCAATCAAAAACGGCTATATGCTAATTAATTTATACCTTTCAACGTATATTACTTACAAACAAGACGAATTGGACGTAAAAGTGATGGAATTTGAATTACTTGGAACAGTCCGCATCGATGATTATTACGTAAACGAACAGTTGACTGAAAAGGTATACTTGAAACATTTCCATAAGTCAAAATATTTTTTTCAATAATTCAAGTAATTAGAAAAAAACAAATAATTTAAGCGAATTATTTAAATAATTTACTTTCAAAGGTGATAGAAAATCTAAGCATGACTTATGCTTTGTATATTCATTTGCTACTGTGGAAGCAAAATTTTCCCATATTTATTGTCGAAAACTGCCATTTAAAATTCTTTCTGTTTTATTTCGTATTCTTTGTGTAAGACAGTTTCGTATACTATTAGTCAGTAAGTACAAAAATGATAATTAACGACGTAATTTTTTTCCTCGCAAAATATGCACTGTTTAGAGTGTGAAATTTGAATCTTTCTCATCCACTGATAGTCTTAACTGTATTTAATTTATCCACAACGAAACATATTCGTAACTCTAATTACTCACTCTAATTGCTTTTAGCACGAGTCAGTACGAAATAGAAATTCAATGTTGCAGCTGTCTGAATTATCAATTCGCAATGTCACACCATATGTAGAAATGATCAGCAATTATGATGGACACTTATTACAAATTATTTCACTAAGAAAAGAGCTTTTACAGGTTTCTTTTAAACTGCTATATCTACTTTTTCACTAAAATCAGAATGGCAGCAGTCTCCACAAATACATAAATTAAAACATAAAAGCATCAGAAATAAATTCGTATTTGTTAAAAAAATATGAGAGAGAAAAAATTCAATTAATAACTATAAAGTGATTTATAAAGTGATCTTGGATCAATGTTCAAGCAAATTTTTCTGAGCATATTTAGTTTTAACAATGCAGTTTTGGATGTGTAAAATTTTTTAAAAGTGTTTTATATTATTCAAAAAATTTCTTTAATTTACATAATTTCTTTTGCGCTTGATCTTGTCAAGAAAAGTAAATTGTATTATAAAATTTTGCACTTCTACAGAAGTTGTTATTGGAACAATGCTCGATGATAAAGTCAACTACTAGTGATTTGTATCAGACAGTAAATTGTACAGTAACTTTTCGGAATAAAACGCTTGTGATTGCAACAGACTTGGAATGGAATCCAGAAGTTTTTCACTACTTTAATTTTTCGTTTTAAATTGATGAAAATTCAGGTAGTAACTTCAAATTTGTATACGTGATCTTTACGAGGAATACTTATTTTAATTACTTATAAACTACTAATCCTTTCATGTCCTTTCCAGCAATTTAGTTTCACTTATGTTATATATCATTGATACTAATGTGAAAAGAAGTGATTTCATTCTGTTTAAAATTCCAAAAAAATTTACGATCTAAAAATTCATAAAAATTTGATAAAATTACTACTTTTGGAGAGAAAGCGTCTCAGTTTTGTCCTCCAAAAATTGGTACTTCACATTTTTTTTCTAACTTTAATAAATACAGCAAGCATTACAATCCATCCACATTACTACTTCAGAATATAAAATTGAAAAATTAATATATGAAAAAAATTTCCTCTAAATGAAACTACTTACAGAAAATTGTAAATATTTTAAATATTTTGAAATGTATTGTTTTTATTAAGCTTATTTGTGTAGAAAATTGATGTATATTTTTCAATGATCTCATTTTATGCATTTGTGATTGATATTGTCAGCTAATGTTGTTTTATTTGCAAATATCTTGATAAACAACTTTCCGAACTGTTTCATTGCTTTAAGAAACATTTTTAAGAAAACAAAACAGAAATTAGTGAGTATTTAAATTCTGACTGCTAATTAAATTAAATAAAGAAAGAAATTGATTGATGAGCAGTGGAATTTTAAGTGTCATTTGATTACAAAATTTTCAATCTAAAATACTGGGTGATACTTTCAAATTTGAAAATAATTGAATGCTGACTGGAATATTACTAAAATTGCAAAGTAGTCTGTTGGTGATTAGCATTCTGTTATTGGCATTTTCAAAAATTATTAGACAAGAATGACTTATAAATTTAAATACCTTATAATGTAACTGGATAAAAAGATAAATCTTGAAATTTCAACACTGTAAGCCAAAATAATACAAATACAGTTTTAGTTTACTAATTAATTAACCCTTCAAAACTTTTTTACACTAGCAAAAAATTTTTAATTTCATATATTTATTGATTCAGTCCCTTCAGACTACAGCGATTCTTTTACACTACACCAAATATGCTGCAGATAAATTGAACTTTTGACATAACATGAGACGATTTGTTTTCATAACGTTTCATTAAGAGAATAACTTGCTTATTTCTCAGTGATTTAACGCCGTGGTTTTTCAAATTGCTATTTAATTTATGTTTAAGTTCTTTAGTGCAATTCTGTTTGAAAATTGACTAGGATTTTGGAATTTAATATATAACCATATATTCCTTTCTGTTTTGTTTCGGAAGTTTATTTACAATGATTTTGAAATGAATATTTTACCATCGAAAACGTTTTTGAGCAAAAATTAATTTAAGGCTATGAAATCGACGCGTAGTCCAGCAGAAAAATGCGAAGAAGTAAAAAAAGAAGAAAACGAGGAAGTTCAAGAAGCTCTAGCTACTACATCTGACGAAAAAGTGAACCGCCTATATCACTCCATTCCGAAATCATCTAAAAATGAACGAGCTAGAGAAATACGTTTAAATAAAGCTGCTGTAAGTTGATATTTTTGGTACAAGAGTTTTCTTTTGTAAGCCAGTAAGCAGTCACTTGATTATTTTATCTAAATCTGATCAAGATTCCTATCGCTTGTTAAAATAAACTCAAGTGTTAGACTTTGCATTTTTAGTTTCAAGTCTACTTATTGTTGTTCACTATATCATGAAAGATGCTTTTGTGTTAAAAAAAATCCACGAATATTGCATTAATCATGTATATCACACTGCTAATATGCTCGCAGCAAAAAGAAATCGGAAGTAGACATTTATCTTTAATCTAATTTAAATATCTTTTTATTTTCATTAGGCAAAACGTGAGCGACAAAAGTTTCGCGCAAAGCTGCGTAAAAAACTTGGGGAAGCAGCAGTACCAAAGGAGAAGCCACGAACGATTGAAAGCACTCGTGAATATGATATGACTATGGTAGAAGAGGATGATGAAGAAGTTTGTTTATTTTATTACAAATTAGGGACAAAGTTTTGAGACAGAGTTTATGCTTGCTTATTTTACTCATCAATTGTTTTAGCTAAACTCTTAAAATTTAAAAATTTCATGGCTTTTAAAATTTTCAGTAACTTTCACAATATCCTGTAGCATATGATTTCAGGAAACAACTAATGAAATCATTCCTTAATTGGTATATTAGTAAAAATATCTCGTTTAGATATATCATGATGAAAGGAATGATGAGATGAGCGCATATTTTGGTGGTGATGCTGAGCCAAAAATTTTGATAACTACTTCACCTTTTGCTAAAGTGGTTAGTTTTTATATCACATAGGGTCATAAGCTTCTTTTTTTATTGCTGAGAATGTTTTTATAAATACGGTGTTTCGAAATTTTTATTGCACTCATATATAAAGATTGTTTGAATGCTGTTGTGAAAATTCTATAATTTCAAAAACTTTTCTAATATAGATATAAAATAGCATTCTTTATTTCAGAATAGTTTCAAATTTTGTTACGAATTACAAAAATGTATCCCGAATGCCCATATATTTACTCGTAAAGGAATTCCACTCAAAAAGGTCGTAAACCAAGCGAAATCTGAACAATATACAGATTTGGTTGTGATTCATGAGGATCGAAAAATGCCTAGTAAATTGTTTATTTCCAAGTTACATTTCTGACCAAAAATATTTTTAATGAGTTGAAGCTAATAAGTTTGTTGAAACTCAAGAAGTCCTTTAGTATTCTGTGCATTATAATATTCTTTGGAGGATCTTATTCCATAATTTATATTGTAGATTTGTATTTTCAAATTTATTTGCAGACGGTGTTGTTCTCTGTCATTTACCTGATGGTCCAACTGCATTTTTCAAGATTAATAGCTTGAAGTTCACTAAAGACCTAAAGGTAATGATTTATTACAGAAAATATTGTTTTGTTTAGGACATGTATGTTTTTCGTCCATCTTTTGTGTTAGGCATTTAATTATTATTGTAAAATATCAAAAAATTTTAAAAATGACGATGTAGTCATTTCCAACTGCAGAAAAAAGGAGAGTCCACAACTCATTATCCTGAGCTGGTATTGAATAACTTCAACACACGACTAGGGCATACAGTTGCTCGAATGTTTGCATGCCTTTTTCCACAAAAACCAATGTATACTGGTCGACGAGTTGTTACTTTTCACAATCAGCGTGACTACATATTTTTCAGACATCACAGGTTTTTTCAGTTTTTACCAATATATATGTCGTTTTGAAAGCTTATCTTAGATATTTTGTTTTTCTTAGAAATGGCTTGATATTTTGTTTGGTTCAGTAAGCTTTCTTCTTTTTATTATGTCTTTTTGATAAATTCTTGAATATTGTTAGTAGTAACACTTTCTCTTATTGAAGATTACTGCACTAGTAGCATCAGTCTTTATTTTATAGATACGAATTCAAGAATAAGGGAGAAAAAGCAGCACTACTTGAGCTTGGACCTCGTTTCACTTTACGATTGAAGTGGCTACAAAAAGGAACATTTGATACTCGACATGGTAACTACGAATGGGTATTAAAGGTGTCTTTTGATTTTTTGCAACACACAGGTTTTTTTTGTCAATAACTTGGAAGGGCTAGTTTAGCATGTTTTCATGATGGGAAATAATTTTCCTGCAACTGGAAGAATTTGCCAAAAAATGAAAAGAGAACTTATGAATTTACCCTTTTGTAGCCAAAATTAAGAAAAAATATGCTTCATATAGTTTATTTTTTCAGAGACATGAAATGGAAACCAGTAGGAGGCGATTTTTTTTGTGATGAGTTGTTTCAACAAATTTGCTATTATCATTTTTATGGAATAATAAATCGATAAAAAAAGAGTTCGAGTTGTTGCATCATACATTTGCTCATCTGATATTGCTGCAAGGCAATGCATGCTACATTATTCGTATTCAACTTTTCATACTTGATTGCGTAAGAATCAGTTATTTGAGTTAGTTGTTATGCCGAAATGGAAAATATTTTACTTTTACTAAACGAACTATAGTTATTAATCACCTAAGTATCAAGTGATGCTGAGTGTGTTTTGCTTGTCTCGAATCCTTTTAATATTTCAATTCTCTCAAGCAATAACTTTTTGCTCATGCAAGGTGTGTTTTTGGCATTGCTCAGTATGTATTCTTTCTTTCCACCTATAATGTCGATAGAGAGAATATCCGAGTGAGGTTAAGAAGATTGTTCCTATGAATGCATGACATCCTGCGTATACCATGAACTGCAAGAAGATTTGATTAACTGACTCTTAGTATTTGTAAATATATTTTATGTTTTCTAGTTAGCTATTTATTCAGTACTTTGCATTTCGACAAAGGTTGAATGCATTTCATTTATTATGTCAAGAATTATTTTGGATATGACTTAGCTATGGGACCTCTGTTATCTTTCGTTGGTTACAAAATAATTATGACGAGATATCAATACCTGTTTTCGGACTGGCATGTTTAATCCATGATGGTCAGGTACAATGATAGTAAGCAGTACTTGTAGTGTCAGAGCGATAAATGAATTCAAACCAAATATGAGACCGAATGACTCACCGATCATTTTCTTTGCTAAATTCCACCTTCAAATATGCAAGCAAAAGTTATTCCTCAAAATTGAGACCACATTTTTTAAATTTATAGGTACTAAGGATCCATTAATTTCTTGTTTATTGCAATTGAAAGTTATTAATTTGGAAGTAGTAGTTAGTTTAAATATGTGTATTTTTGTCCACATACAATAGTTACTGTATTTTTGTACTAAACACTTCTTGACAGTAAATATCATCTAATTCATGACAAAGCAGCACACAATCTGTAAGAGAAAGTGTAAAACGTGCAGTGAATATCAAGTAAGTAAATAATGAAGTTGTACTGAAAGTGTAAAACTCTTAAAGAATGAAAGAGTGAGCATCAGGAATCTCTTAAATTTCTAACTTGAGACTGACCAAAACTAAATCTTTTCTAAGATGATAGAATCCGGATATATCTTAGATTATCATTGTTAAATCTAGATCAGTATACTCACTGAGCAATAGTAATCGTCACTTGGTAAAAACACCTGTAGCCAATATAGCACATATACATGACCTGTATACTTTCTGCTTGGGAATAGACAATTAGTATCAGTGTATCAGTTAAAGAAATTACTGCAAGCATTAGTTCACCCCATTTATCCCAATTTATTTCTGCTAAACCCAATATTAAAATCGCTATTGTTGCTGAAATTTAATGCAATGAATTATCGCTTATTATTACATAACTACTTTCAGTCTTGGAAAGAATGTTCTTTGTTTTCTGGTCTCATTTTGAAGGAAAAATATTTAGCAAGTGACAAGTTTTTTTTTAGTTTTCAGACAAGAACTTTGAATAATATCTTTAAATCACAGCAGAACTGCTGTTGATCTCTCAGTCTAATTTTCGTGTGATAATTTTAAATTTGTTGCCAGTGATTTTTTGTTTCTTAAACGAATACCTGAAGCAGCATAAGCAGCTTCTGCAAAGCCATTCAATGAACGTTCATTTCTACCTTGTACTTCACCCCAAAGTACCTGTGCATATTGAGCTACCTAAATTTTGAACCAATATTGGGACTTCGTGTAAAAAGTTTTAAAAATAGGCATGCATTTAATATACACGTAAGAATGAGGATCAGACTTTTTTTTTAAATATATATTACAGCAGGATAATCCGAAATCTACCCAGTGTAAAGGATGCGATATTATTTCAAGTAGTATTTTGTATCTTCACATATCTTTTTTACTACAGCAATATTTTCTTGACTCAAAAATATGAATCTTTTATACGATTTAAGATATAATTTGAATATGCTTACTTAAGTAGAAACTTATGTTAGTCTATTTAAATGCTAAATATATTAAAATAAAACTTGAAAATAACCTGAAGTGACATGCATGTATTTAAAGCCCACCAAATGGACCATTTGCGAATAGCATCAATTTGATATATTCGAACTAATTCATTTCTCATTACATGCAACCGGTATTTTAGGTAAGCACCATATGTTTTTGGTAATTCAATTCTTTCAACAATTGAAGCTGAAAATAATAGAAGATGTAGTATTTTTGATGAAATTTCGGTGATAATTTGCATAGAGAACGAAAAAATATATATGCATCAAAAAATTAGAACCTTCATGATAGCAACACAAGTTATTACTATCAACTAATTATGTCTACTGAATACCCTACTTCTATTTGTTGAATCAGTAAGTTTAAGAAGTATTTCTTTCCAGTAAACATTTGGTAAAAAAATTGCAAAAATAACAGCACAGCATGGAACTCCGAAACCTATCCACTGTAAAGTTTCATAGTTTCCTATTCTCGTTAGAATAACTGTTTGGGCAGAAAGATAGCATATCATACGTCCAGCCATTGTTGATGCTCTTGAATAACTTGTCACCCTGTAAAATTTGATTAAAAAATTTGATTTGAGTAAATCAAATTGACAAGAATTTCAAAATGCTTATAAAATAGCTAAAATTCCAACAACAAAATAACATTCAAATTGAGTTTTGTTAACGAAATTTAGCGTAATTTGAGGAAATTGAAGTAAATTATACCGCTGATATTCATCTTTTTCTGTTTTTGCATAAATATATGAGAAGAAGGCTATTTCAGAAGCAGAAGCCATTCCATACATCATCATTCCCAATTTTTGCGCTTCAACCGTTGGGCAGAATACTAGTACACCTCTTAAAAACATTACTAATAACGATTTTATCAAATGTACTTGCAGATATTAAAATTAGTAAACTCCAAAAAAAGTGATTTGCATAAATTAGTTCTTTCTTAAATGTTTCATATATTTAAATATGCTTACTCTAGTTAATTTTTATAACAAAAATTGTAAAATTCAACGAAAATTCATTGAATTTAACAAAATTTTGTTGCATTTATTAATTTAGTGCTTGTCACAAAACTAAAATCAAAGTCACCTTCAAAATTTTTTACACATAAAAATTATATTTTCATATCAGTAAATCAATATCACACGGAGGTGATATTAATAATATAAATAAACAAGAATAGTTTGTCACGTAAAATAAATGGCTTGTATACTAACGTATTTTTGTGAAAAGTGTTTTGTACTATTGTAGTTGAAAAAATTGTGTAACAAATTCTGATATAGAAAGTATACCGATAAATTGTTTGTCCTATTACTTCTAGTAACATTACTGGTTTATAAAGCAACAAATCGGTAAGCAAAAATATTGGTATTAAGGACAATAAATAACTGTACGCACTAAATGGGTAAACCTGAAATTTAAAATTTAACAATGCTTGAAATTGCATAAGATTCATTCTGATGATTACATTAATATAACTGGATAAAATTTAATTAATCAAACTATTATTATTTTTTATTTCTTATTGTTATCATTATTTCTTATCATTATTATTTCTTCTTCTTTTTCTTCTTCTCTTTATTATTATTATTATCGTTGTTATTATTGTCATTAATAATAATAATAATAATAACAATAATAATAATAATAACATTATTATTATTATTACGATAGGATAGCTGCTTCAAAACTATAAAATGGTTACCTTATTGCAGTAATAAACAAGGTATATAAAACTAGTTCAATCACAGAATTAACCTCATTTGTGAGTTGTTCTCGAGTCAAATTCAATACTTCATTTTGATATAAATAGAGAAATGGTTCACCAACTTTTAATTCTTTCATAAAACCATACAGACAAATAAATATCGTAAAGAAGCGCCACATTTGTGCTTACTGATCGTAATAGATATTAGTAAGCATAGACTTACTCTTCTACTGGTTGTTTTTAATAAAAAGTTGCGCGATAATTTTTACTCGCAAACTTTTGAGGTTTGATATAATAGTAGGAGGAGATACTGATGCATAGCTCAGGCTTAGTTATATTTTATTGCCAGACAATAATATTAAACATGTTGGCTTGATTTTCCAACTTTGATAATAAATTTGTACTTCGATTCATGCGTTTTTCACGAGGAAACAAAGATTTGAATACAGTGCACAGAAAGAAAGGCAGGCAATAAAAGTGAATAAATAAATGAATAAATAGATTCATTTTTAAATTGCTCAAATATCATACTTTTTTATTTATGACAGCGCTTTTAACCAATACAATTCTTGCGAATCATTCTTCAAAGTATTATTACTAATAATAAATAAATAAATGACAATAGTAAAAAGAATAATGCTGGAGAAATACATAATCGTTTTTCCACTGCAGCGTGTAAATTATATTTTCTCACTTATGGAATAAAAACTGTGATATGATATATATCGAAACAGTTGGTTCCTTGTCTTTAGCACAGCAAATTAAAGATAATTTATGCTTAACTTTCACATTTATTACTGAAAACATTTGCAAAAACTATTAAATAAGAGGACAAGTAAGTCACTGATAAAATAGTATGTCAATTTCTTGTTTTAAATTATCAATTTTGTTGCTCATAAATGGTCAGAACAAATTTGCAATATTATAGAATCATCAAAAGATTCAATCATAAAATATAATCGTTATTAAATTAAAACCGAAAAATTGTTGGACATTGGCAAAGTGAAAATTTAAATTATTCTTTTCTTTTTCAGCATTTACTTTGCAAAAAATTTTTATAATCCAATTTTGAATTAGTTGAAAATTACATCACTCTAAATAGTTATTTCGAAACTATTTTTATATCATTCTAATTTTACAGTTTTTTTGAAAATTTTAGTTACGTGGAAATTCAGAATTTATGTAACAAATGAGTGTAAAAATGCGTGAATACAGAATTTTTATTGATCTCTTGTAGTTGTGAAAAATGATAACTAAATTATTTTATAATATAAAAACTTGCAGATATATTATTTTTAATATTTCATTGCAACTTTTCTTTCCTTATAAAAAATGCAGAATTTCAGTGCAAAGAGTTTGCGAAAAATTAGAGTACAAAAAAGGAAAAAAATGTGTCATTATTATGTTTGATTATTAAGGAGCTTATGGATGAACAATTTTTATCCGAAAATCAGCCAAATAATATAATGAGAAAATATAACAGGAGAAAAATTATTGAAAATGTGCAAAAATTGCGCTATTTGTCACCGATCGTAAAAAATCTGTTTACTATAATCAGTACGATATACAATAAGCGTTGTGAGCATAATTTTATCTATCATTTTTATTCAATTTATAAAAATTTAATTCAAAAATTGTGCTCATAACATTTTTGCTTAGTTTCAGCCATTACAAATAGAAAACAACTTGTTGATCTCAAATTTCTGATAAAATGATGCATTATTTATAAATAAATTAAGCAATTATTGGCATTAATATAATCAAATATCGTCAGCATTATTAGTCAATCTAAATTATAAATTAGATTTGTGAAACCAATTAATGTATTAATTTCGTTAAGCAGATGGAAGTGATGTGGATAGAGTTTTAATTACTGCCCTTATTTTCTTACTTCTAAAATTTTTGGAATTTAAAAACGTTTAATATACTGTGATTTTCGTTATTATTTCATGCACTGCTCAATTTTTAATTCATTAACAAAATTGAAATTAAACAGACAACTCAACTTCATATTCTAATAAATTTATGATTGTATTCAAATTCTTTATTAATATAATGGAAATTAATTCCAAAGACCGAAAAAAATTTATTTTTTTAAGCATCACAAAACTTAAGCAGCAACTTTCATTAATAATAATAGTCATAACGATAGTAACAATAAGAATAATAACAATAATAACAGTAATAATAATAATAAGTATGAGTGGTAAAAATAGTTAAAACACTGATGTTATACAACAAGTTTTTACTCAAAATTATAGTAACAAGTAAAAGAAAATTATGCCATTTTTCGCTTCCACATTTTGACATTTAATTAATTTGCAAAAACATAGAATTTGTTAATATTTGTATTGCTATAATATTAAAAAAGTTATGAAGAAAAGAATTCAAAAGTAATTTTTGGAATCAAAAATGAAATGAAAAGTTTCACGAAGGTCAGAAACTGTTTGTTGCTCAGTCAATGTACCTACCCTACGTCGAATCCAGTTTTTTTTTTTTATCAAATTATTTTAACGATGCAATGAAATTTCAACATTTGCATCGCAAACAAGTAAATTTACAGAAATTTTAACTTGTATTTGTTTAGAAAGTAAATACTTATCGAGCAATAGAGAAAGAGCACAAAGAAATACTTTTTGATGACTGAAGTTGAGGTCATCATTTTTAGATGGACAACACTGACAAGTAGTTTAGTAAAGTAATAAACAAATACTGAATTGCATTTTTATACTTTCAATGATCAATTCCAAATACATGGGTCAATTTTGTTAGGTAGTAATTTGCATACCACTTTAACATGTGTTATTATTTGAAGATAGAGTATAAGAAAAAAAGATTTGATTGAAAAATTTGGCAAATTTACTTTATGAAAGAAATTTTAAAAAACTGGAAAACGTGCATAACCTTACTCTCACTTACAAAACTAGACTTACCTGAATTACTGCTATATAAAAGCTTCTCTGGTCATTTATTCTCAAAGCAATTCATGCTCGTTTTTGATTTACGTCAACAATTTAAGAATCTTTCAGTGCTCACGTATGAGGGCTGTCTTAATTTTAATTTATTCGAATCACGCATCCCTAACTGTATCTAGTAAATTAATCAAAGATTTTTATGAAGGACGGTTACTCAGAATGCAGTCAAATAGAATAAATTGATATTTAGTGAAGTCTGAAAATTGTAGCTAAATAATGTCTACTTTGCTTATAACCACTCATATTATGCATTACTTCACAACAATTATAAACGTTCAAAACTTTCTGTAGCAGCTTCTTATAAAATATTCGTTTAGTAAGATGCTATTTATTCTCTTTAATTTCATTCACGAACACTATTACATCTGTGCATATTTTTATCCCTGACTGCTTGTTTTTAAGCCTTTTTATCACATAATTGCTCATAAATAATACTCTACTAAACAGTAAATCATCTAGTATTAGCTCTCATTGTGCAAAAGTTAAGTCACAAATATTTGACAAAATTTTTAAGAATTCAGTTTCAGATCGAACTACTCTATTAAGTAACTATATATTCTCTTTGCGATTATCATTGAAAAAATGATTCATTCAGTACTTGCGACTATAATCTTCATTATTAGTCAATGTTGTGGTCAGTTAAGTTATGGTAATAGTAACTACTGTTCGTACTGCGCACCGGTAAGTAGCGGTTTAGGCTCTTATGGATTCGGCTACGGTAGTGGCAAATATGGTGGCGGCAGTTATAGCGGTGCCAATTATGGTAGCGGAAGCAGCTACGGTATTATTGTTTTGACTTATTAAAATTTCAGTTTTGTATATAATAACTGAATTACAATTATATTTTTCAAGTTGAGAATAAAAAACAATGCCAGTCAAAATCGAATTATATGCAAATCAAATAAGATTAAAAAAAGCACAAATTTCAGTAAGTGTTTAACTTAACTTAAGTACGTTCTTTACAAAATTTATTCCATTTAAAATAGGCTCGCCAAGTACTTTTGTTTCGAGTATACCATCTCAGAACACTAACTCATATCTCATGGGAAATAATTTTGTCCCTCCAAGCACTGCCAACAGTTTTGCAATGGGATCAAGTGGTTACGGCAGTAACACAAATTACGGTAGCAGTCCTAGTTCGAGTATCGGCATCTATGGATCTTCTCCAGTAGATTTTCTGCACTTAAATTTTGTTTTTGATTTAGTTTACAAATTAAATTCAGATTTTTATTTCTTCAATAAGTATCATCCATAAAGAAAATATGAGATATGTTATTTGCTTTCATGAAATGCAAAATTTTCACTTTCTTTTCAGAGTAAATCAACATTGAACAATGGGTACGGTATTGGAAATACTTATGCCAACAAAAATGAATTGTCTGGCTGCTACAGTAATAACTGCATACCAAGCAATGTAGCTATAAATCCATCATCAGCTTACAGCATTCATGGTAACAGTAATGGATTCGGTGTTTCAAACCCTTCAACTTACAATATGAATTTAGTAGCAGTTCCAAGTGTATCATCAAGCAACAGCTATTCCAGCTTACCAAATACTTACAATCTTCCTACTGTGTTCAGCAGTTATCCTGTACTCTATCAAGGATACAGTAATCAGGAAAGTAGCAATGTAAATTCTCTTAATAACTTACCTGTTTCTAATTATCAGTACAGTGCAAAAACCGCAGCAGATGATGCAACACAAGCGAAAAAATCAGTTCCTTCATCATAATCTAAATACTACTAGAAATTAATTTATTACAGTGATTTGTTTGTAATACTTTTTTCACGCTAAACATGAGTTAATAATTAAATGAATTCTCAAAAAATTTCGAAAATCAGCGCGAAAATATTTGAATAGTTTAAATTGTAATCAGCTGCCTACATAACTTGGCAATGAGAGAATTTTTAGCATAAAGAAGTAATCATCAAATGCTATTTCATATATACCTTGCCAGCAACTTACAAATAAATCTTAATTGGGGTGTTTTTGAACAAAATATACACCGTATTGTGATGTGTTTTTGAATCATTAATTTATTGGAATAAATATTAATTTGCTTATAATGAGTTCACACTGCCACAATAACTAATTTTGAACAATCAGTTGACTGGATTTCAGTTTTGAGGGAAATCACTGCTTTGATGATGAATAACTTTTGGTATGCAACTGCAAAGTTTTATAAAAAAATGTCACAATTTTCAGCAAAACTATTTCAGTTCTCATAAACATGCATGGATTAATCTGTCTTTTTGAACACATATTTGAAATTTATATTTTATTTTTGCTTTGAAGCCAGAATTAATTGTACTTGCCAACGAAATCCCCAAGTAAATAACAGATTTGAAGTGTTTAACACAATAAACTTGCACAGTTGCGCAATATTTGTCATACACTATAAAAAATACTAGTAATTGTATATTATAATAACGTAAAAATAACGTCAATTTTGTCAATAATAACGTAAAAATGCAGTAATAATAGTAATAACATGTATAATTACAAAGTCGATCAGAGAATTTCGAACGCTTATTTTTTTGTCCCGAAATATATAAGATGCATATGAGAGTGGTAATAAGTGTAAACAACAATGATATAAATCATAAATGATAAAAATTACATCACTTATTTCATTTTTGTATTTATGTAAATATGATGAATTAAGTTTATAAATTTTTTCTATTTTTCACTAAATCTTAAAATTTATTTTTTCCATAATTCACCTACATATTACTGCCTTCTCGTAATCATTTTCAGACACTTAATTACTCATATTCAAAGGAAGTCATTTCAATTTCAAAGTATAATTTGTAACACGTATGATTCAAAAAATATATTATACAGACATGAGCAAATGCTTTTCATTGTTTACTCATTATTTCCCCCACAAAAAATATTTCTTCTTTTTTACTTACATAAATGTGTCAAAATGAGATTATTGTAAACATTAGAGTTCATTCAATTTGATTGATTTCATTTCACTTCTGAAACTTAATCATTGTTGAAAGAATATTTTCGACAAGTAGCAATTTTGTTCGGCAATTAATGAATTTTACCAAAAATTTGTAATTTTACTTGCCTACATTAGTACAAACATTAAATAATACAACAATGAATTTGATGATATCGATGTTATTCTTACAGTAAACTTATAGCAGTAGTATATAAATGCGCAGTTTTGATATGAAATAGATTTCTGTGTTATTAATGAATTATAATTTCACAAAGTTTGATTTTAGATCAAAGATATGGTAATATTGTCATTCATCACAATAATCTTAGACAGTGTAAAATTATATATAATCGAAAAATTTAAACATGTTAGAGATCATTTTGTTTTTATTTAACAATAATGAAACACCCGTAACGTTAGAAGTCATTTTTCATTTCACTTCACTTTCGGGCTCATCAAAAAAATCAAAGTGAAAAGGTGTTCTTACGTCAATTCTATGCAGAGATGTCAGTGCACATATCATAAATTAACTTAGTAAGTAATACTTCAGCTTCCATCGAAATAAAATGACAGGAAATAACAAAAAATCAGACTTTTATATTATTTACTTTATAATCTAACAAACTGCAATTGACTTCATTGATCTGAAAAGTTTCAAAAAATTTGAATGTAAAAAGTATGCAAAATATTTCTGAAGTGCAACGAAATAACTGTACAAATAAAATTAATAAGCATCATAACAAAATTGCTTTTTAAAAGCTGTACTTTCGATACTATAATCTTTTATTATTGTTAATTGTACAACTTTGCTACTACTTATTGTACTAATTAACCTTTTATTTCTCAGAGAAAAATTTGCATATGCTAATTTAATTCAAAGTCATACTTAGTAGTTATGGCAAGAAATAATATTATTTTGATAAAAATTGTTGATTGATTGTTTGCATGTAAATTGCTCTTCATTATTGTAAAATTAGTTGCTGATTTAAACTATTTCCTGTGGAAATAAAATATGTTATCATGATAATAATTTTAATTGCATGGAAAATATTACGGCTATAATATTATTTTTATTGAAAAAAAAACAAAAGAAGTAAAAATTTCAATTAGCAAAGAATTAAAATAAGCCATGAAATTTGTGCGCTAATTTTTTCAAACAATGTAAAAAAATAAATAATAATAGATTAAAATTAATAGCTTGTAGTTAATAAACATAAAAATAAATCGGTTATATGATAAATGGATAGATAAACTGATTGATTGCATGAGTAAATAAATGAATAAATGACTGAATGACTCAATGAATGAATGAAAGAATGAATGACTGAATAACTGAATGAATGAATGATAGGTTGATTAATTAATGATTGATCGATCGATCAGCGAGAAAATGCATTAGATCAGATAAGTGAAGGAAAGAAGCTAAGTGAAGCCTTTCATTTTCCATTTTTCTCTGGCCAGTAAATCGTTATTAAGCAGAAAGTTTCTTACTATTCATCAACCAGCCGCGAATTTTCCACTGATTTTATTAATTATTATTCATCATCAATTATCTAACTAACCAGTGACTATTATTCTAATTTTGTTCACAGCTACTTCGGTCCAACCTAATCCAATTTAGTCTAATCTAACAAACTACTAACTACTAACTACTAATCTATGGTTTCTTGCAATACTCATTAGAGATTACTTGGCGCATATGCAGAATTTTTGATCATATTTTTCAGAACATAGAAAAATCATAATGGTAAAATAGTTTATGATTATCGTCTTGATTAGCAGATATTTTAGGCTCAAAAGTCATTTGTAATTTTTAAAGTTGCTAATTCAACTTCATTTTATTACACTGATATAATTACGCATATCAAAAAATTCACAATTCTAGTATAAGAGTATTTCAATTTTAGTACTGTTTCATACGTAATACTATTGCTTAAAAAATAAGCAAAAACAGAACAAATTTTAATTATTTATATATTCTCACATAAATTATGTATGTCTTAATTTTTGTTCTTGCTTCCATAACAATGTGTGATGAATGACTGGAAATAATTTTCTGTGCTTTTCTAAAATTTACTTTTTTTTACCTATTAGTGCAAGAATTTGTATGAATAAGAAAAAATTTGCTCGCAATTTCTCTAACGCTTTTAAGCTGTCAACTCGAGTTTAAATTTGAGATGTTTACAACGAATTGACATTTAATACTGTCTAATATTTACGCAAAACTTTTACTTTTTACTCGTATTTTTTCCTTTTTACTTATCAATTTTTCAGTTTTCCATTACTCTTTTCAGTTATTTTCATTACTGAAACAAATTTCCTGCACTCCTGCACAAATTTGTAAAAGTATCCTTTAAATTGTTATTTTTCACTAATATGTCTGATTTCAAGATAATACTACATTAATACTAATAAAATATATATATATATAATATAACTATTCAGAAACTTATGAATTCCCTTTCTTGTTATAAATTTTGACTTACATTATAAAAGCGCACCAAAAATAGTAGAAATTTATTATTATGGTGCAAATTTGGTTTATGCATATTAAAAGGTTACGAATAGAATAGAAGTTCAATTTTCACTAAAATTAATTATGCTGCTATAAACTTCAGCCTGTTAAGAATGTAAAGGAACGATAGATGTGCTTTAGAAGAAAAGAAATAATTGTAAAAGTTTCTTGGCGAATTTTTACGTGTACTCTCCTTTACTTATTAATTTTGTAACAAATTCTTGTACAGTATTGTGATATAATAATACAAACGCAGATGTTTAAGACGTAAGTAAGATGGACAGAATAGTTATGAAGGACTTGTATCACTTGATTATTTGTTTCGATACAAATTAGTTATGTGTAATGGAAATTAAGTTGTGAATTGAAAAATGAATCATGAGCTAATAGTGTCATGAATAGGAAATGATTTGATAATGTGGGCTTGCAATAATATTATACATAAATTAGAAGATTGCTTCATTATAGCAACAAATGTTTGAAGTGAGGCATTGTTGTGTATTTTTTAACTATGGACAGTAAGTTATATTGTATATGGTAGAATGGAATGAAATGATGAAGTTCGTAAAGTGAAATTTAGTAGATGCACTCATTTGTAGTATCAGTTAAAAATAGTTGCTGTGTTCAAAATGCTTCTTGTCTAATAGTCATTTATTAAGTTAACTTTTAGTGGGATGGTTAACTTACAATTTAAATAAATGTAATTAGTATTAGGATGTATTGTAAACGTTGGTGGAGACACTTTTTTTTATTGCTAAAAGTATAAAAACAGTTATTTCTTGCCTTCAAGCAATTAATTATTCATTAATTATCTAAGAACTGAACAATTCGCACTACTTTTGCATTTTTGCAAGCTTAAAAAAGCTAATATTTGCTAGTACTAAAAGTTTGTCATTTCATTTACTTTCATATTCAGATTACCTGTGTATTTACTTATCTATCGAGTAGTTCATCAAATAATAGATAAGCATAACATTTTCTTTGATTGCACTTTTTAAACCTGCTGCAATAGTAGGTAGACCTACAAAGATGATTGAATGTTACAATCAAATATTTTATTCAAAATAATACTTTCTTCATCTACTTCTGACTGAAAACATAAATCTTTGATGAATTTTGAGTTGCATGCTAATCACGCCATAATTTATTAACAGATTGACGTAATAAAATCAAATTCAGCTTTGATTCTAGACTAACATTAACAATAAAACGAGAGTCTTACATGACAATCATATTTAAGCGATTTCCCTGAGGATTTTAGCGTTTACACAAGATTAATTGTTATTTTACTTCAATAATAGCTAGCATAAAAAATTACTGATAAGATTGCGGGTAAGATTTGAATGATAATAATTTAATAATTTTTATTCTAAATTAAATTTGCTTGTAGAAAATGCAATTTTTTAGCACTTTTATAAGTGGTGAAAAAAAAATTTCGTTTATCGTTTTGAATTTATGAATCACACAAGCTTGGCAAATACTTTTCATTTATCATTTGTCTGATGTTGATTTTAAATATAGTAAATTTAGAAAAGTTACAAAAATTTTCAACTTTATCAAATTTTAATGATTAAGGCAAGAAAGAATTGCAAGGTTTTCTAATTCAACATCATTTCATACAGCACGTCTGTTTGCAGCGCTTCTTCTGTCGAATAGCTTAATTAACAATTTAATCATTTGTAATATTACACATTTGTCATTGTAATGTAATATGTGGAGTAAATAGATCCTTGAAATATATAAATAGAAAATTAACTGAAAAATAAGCTTATTTTGCACTTGAATTTGAATTGAAAATCAGTTTGGATCAATAATTTCTTACTTAACAAGTCTAAAAAATTAATTATCCGAATATGATCAAACTTTTTTCCCCTTTTTGTTTATTTGGCACCAAAAAAAACTAATTTGCTATTATTAATTGATTTATTAATTATCAAGTTTTATTTCTGTATGAATTTTTATTGGTCTGAAACTTGATATTGCTATATAACTATGAAATGAAATTTTTCCAATTTTGTAATAAAAGGTTTTGAGTGTTTAATCAATAAGCAGCTTAATTTATCAAAATTTTATCAGTTTACATTAGAAGTGAGTTCGATATTGGGAGAAATTGAAATTGAAAAAAACAGAGCGGTTTTAAAGAAAAATATATGCTTACAACGTGCTTGAACTGAAAATAAAATGTTTTTAAGTCAATGTCCAATGACAAATTCATTTTAAACAAATTATAAAATTGACTTATGACTTCAGGCTGATTAATTTAAAAAGCATAAACTTGAGATTGAATGAGCTTTCTGAAAACACCATTTTTTGGTGACTAACTGGGCAAGATTGCTTACAGATGTGCATAAAGTTTTTCATTTCTTCAGACTTGTTTGCAGAAATAAGTTAGAAAAGTACGGAAAGCTTGTTTAATTCTTTTTCAAGCACTGAAATGAGTGTTTAAAGTTTATGTTTTGCAGATCCATTTTTGAAGTCATAAGTTACTCGTCAATTTGTCATTAAAAAGTTTGACAATTTGTATACAAATCCCAGTTTACGTCATAGATTAATGAGCAATTGATTCATAACTACAATTTAAATAAAAATGTCTATAAAATTATTCAATTTATATTGGATTTGTACACAAAGAAATAATTGCAAACAAAGCCAATTATTAAATTATATATAGAAAATTGCGTTATCATTTTTGTACATTGCTACAAAAATATGAATAAAATTTTACAGTCGATTAGTCCTTTAAAATTAAAAAAATATTAATGATTAGTATACAACTATCATGCTTATTTCATAGTTTTTGGATTACTTAACTTATATACTAAGTGTCAATAAAATTGCTCAGCTAACTTTATTTGTAATAGACATTAAATGCTTCTGTACTCACTTTACTTGTTGCAATTCATATTTTAAAGTTAATTTTCAATATTTCCATTTGTGAGTGAACGATTAAAATATTTTTTGTTAAACATTTATTTGAACTATATTTAAATATAGTTGACAAATTTACTATGAATTAAAAAAGTATCAGCATCTCGTCAAACTATAAATACTAATAACTTTGTTAAAATTTAACATTATTTTCAAATATTTTTATGTTATAAAAAATAATTAACTTTTCAGAACATAAAGCATAATAGCAAACATCATTTGAACTACATGCAAATAAATCTTGAATTACGTAAAACAACAGCATACAATTTATACTTGATATCTGAGCTTATTGCATTGATAAACACTTATTGAAAAGATAAGCATGCAAAAATTTATATTAATCTTTTTGTGTTTGTTCTCTGTCAATATCTTAATAATATCAATTTTGATATTATCATTGCAGTCATTAATTGTATCATTGACTTTACTACCTACCTATGTTTTCCTTGCAAATAAGCATATCAAACATTGTAACATTAGCGTCTGATTATCTTTACGTTTTGTATTTATAAAAAAATTTCAAGTAATTATTATGAACAAGAATAACTAAAAAATGTTAATAAAGTTTTTGGCATACATTTTTTATTTCATATTTATAAATAAATAGTGAGATAAATAAATGATTGATTAAAAAGGTAAATGAATACATAAATAATAATATTGATTTGGTGAAACTTTCTGGTAAAAATGATTTGAGATATGATGCTAGGATTTTTTCATGCTGTAAGATAATGATTGTAGATACAGCTGAATGATTACAGAAGAGTATTTTTAAAAATGAATAGAAAAAAAAATACAGACAGCTTTATTAATTAGCAAATATTTAACTTAGACTCTTTCGTATAACTCTAAACTAACTCTAAACTTTTGCCCACTTCACCGTTAAACATTTTGAAGTATTTACCTCATACATGTCTTTATTAACTACTTGCTGGTCGAAAAATTTCAAACTCTTTTTAGTTCTGTGAACTTGCTTGTTAATTTTATGAAGTTGCTATTCTTAAAATATGAAAATTAAATTAATGTTACTTCCTTTCAATCTGACCTTTTTTGCGCAATTGTTAAAATAATAATTTTTTTTAAAAAAAAGTGCAAACGTATAGTGATAATTTGTTTTATGCAATTCACTTCACTTACCTATTTATGATGTAAAAATAGCTTTGTTTATTAAACTTATCAAATGACTTACTGAAAGATTGTTTTTTTTTTTTTTTTTTTTTTT